>OMKK01018081.1:16209-30986 GCA_900302305.1 Polymixia japonica
GTTGAAGGGCGGGGTCTCTACCCACCACAGACTCCCTAAATCCATTCAAGTTCAAATGATTTTGGTTGACTATATATATGGTAGTAAACTGGCTGTACCAATAAATAAATAAAACAGATAACAAAAAAGGAACCATGGCTCTTCTCTTGAAGGCATAAGTTATTCAGGACTTACAGGGTAGATATTTCCCTTGACAAGATAGTGTTTCTCTGGCTTCAAGACCAAATAGTCTCCTCTGAAGGGCACGATCCGTGGTTCTGAACTGCATCCAGATATCTGAGACAAGCGGTCCGAATACAGGCCCCCGCAGGTCAGAACGTAACGGCACCTCACCTCGTTGCCCTGTCAAAACAATAAGACGTTAGCCATGCAAACAACGCAGGAAACAGAAACAACGCAGGAAACGGAAGCTATGCTAGCTATGGAGACAATGCAACGCAGCGCTAGAGCCAAAAGGATGAGCATCATCGGATTGTCGCACATCCTGAGCCCATCTAATTTTCACTGGTTTTCACAGACATGTGCGTGCTTACCTTTTTGTCTCTGACTGCTATTGGATATTTCATTCCTGAAAATTGAAGCAAAAGATAGATATGAAGGTGTTGCGGAAAGTCTAAATATATTACTGTCATTGTACTGACACGCTGGTTTACTAGGACCACAGAACCTCTGTTACCTTCGTTGCTACCAGATGGGCTCTCGCTGACTGTGGCGATGTCATTAACCTCATATTCAGTAACCACAGTGCCGCCCGCCTCTTCAAAGTCTTTGCCGTATGTGAGCGCGACCATCCTCCAGTCCACAATGCCAGTGTAGGGCGAGTCTAAGGCCATTATACCCTAAAAGGATAATCTATAATCAGGATTCATAGAGAGTGCTACATCGCTAATATTTTAGTAACATATGTTCATAGAAATAAATTCATGTTGAAAAAAGGGAGCACGCATGTTGTATATCTGTTCGTTTTTTTTGTTTTTCATATCGTGCTCCTAAATTGTTTTCCCGTGGTTGTAAACGTTTTAGTTTGGGAGCGCGTGTGCCTCATCCGGGAGTCTCTCACCCTGCAGTAGGGCTCTCGCTCTCTGATTCCCTTGGCATCGATGATGCTGAGGTCACGCACGTTGTTCTGCATGCCGCGCTCATAAAGAGCCTTGAGCCTGGGTATCTCCTCCTGCTCCACAGCAACAATAAGCTGTAAATACAAAAAAAACACATCTGTTAATCACTGTTAAGACACAATGATCCACACAGTGGTCCCATAGAGCCCCTGTACAGGTCCTGTATAGTTGTTGCGCTTGGCGCTAACTCTGCCATGCTAGGTGTTCCATTCACATTAGGGCCACCCATGTATACAGTCATACTATTGTAGCGTACTTTAGATAAACCAAATGACATATGTTACATAATGTCACAACGATGGATTCTCAAACATTGAAAGTTCACGTTTACACTGTTGTTTGTCCGCTTATTCATTATTTAACATATCATCCAAAGTAAACATCTCATCCGAGGCAAATAAGCCTCATATCTTGTAATGTAAATATCTCATGCGAAACACCTTTCCGCATCTCTTGTAAGGGAGTCCTTTCTTCTCGCAGTATTCATATGCCAGGGTGGCCCCTCTCACGCACAGACGGGCCTTCAGGGAGCCTGGGGTGTAGTAGATCCCGCTGTGAATGACCCCGCTGTTGTGCCCACTCTGGTGTACAGCTAGTAGACACAGAGAAAGAATAACAACAAGAGCAGTTATAATAATAATAATAATAAAATAATCATAACCGTAACAATCATAATAAAAGTAATTTAAGTGAGGAGCTTTATTCTTAAATGCTATGAAATAAAATTAACCAAACAAACTAATTTGTTAACAAATAATCTGATATAAAAAAAGGTAGGACTTTTGATGCTGGCTGTTAAGGCCCCGCTCACCAAAATTCAGAAACAACGTTGGACTCTCAGTAAACAAAATAACAAAACTACAAAATCAAATGAAGTCATAGTAACATCACTTTTAAATTTCACTTTTTTTTTTTAAAGATGTAGCCTAAATTCTGTTTCATGGCCAAACATTATTGTGTTTGTGTACTATGAAACATTTTAATTTGACTAGTGATTTTGACTGATCTGGTTTGCTCTTCTCCGACTGTACAATGCAATCCACCAAACCACAACTTACAAAGCTCTTTCTCCTTCTCCAGCAGAACAAAGCTCAGTGTCGGATGGCGTAGAATAAGCTCCCTCGCGGTCGCCAGGCCCACAATGCCAGCCCCCACCACCGCCACATCGTATGAGCTGCAAGACAGATGTGAGCTTATAGTTCACGACAACTACAGTTCAACTTCAATATGAGCACTGATAAACAGGTGGGTTTACAGTTGTACAGAACATACAGGGTCTAGGGACAGTATAGAAGACCGGCCATTGGTACAATGTTCAAAAGTGCAAATTGGGTCTTGCCATATCTCAATGTAGACATCTGTGATTGATTTTTGTTGCCTAATTCCAGACTATGGAACATTGTGTAATAATTTAACACCAGTACTGTAGCTGAGTGGATATGCAGTTATAGAGTAAATAGAGTAAAGATCTTTCAATGAGTTTAGTAGAGTATGCCCGCCTAATTACGAACCATGTATTATGAGCCTAATTACCATCAACTAATGTAACAGGGTTGGGTCATGGTGTGTGCAACTTCACAAAGACCCCACCTCCTCAACTGCCACTACACCACAGAATCAAGCCTATAGGGTTAACCAGTATGGCTGAAAAGTGATATCACAATGTTTTTGGAGCCAATATTGACGATGTTCAATACTGCATATCCACGTAATGTCCTGTGTAAATGTTTGGAACAACACACCGCACATGAGATACACGTGGGAGGAGTCGTGACCTGCAGGGAACTGGAGCAAAGGACAGAAAGGGAGAGGATGTTTATTGTGGATTTGTTAAAGAGCAACGGTGTTGTAAAATTATATTTTTAAAAAACACGTACGCTAAATTATCTCGATATTCACGTTTTCATATCATCACTGAAATATATTGCGATATATCGTAAAACTCAAAGTATTGCCCAGCTCTAAAGCTCTGATCATGCTCTGATCATGAGAAACAGAAAAGTAGAAAACAATATTTTTCTGTGGTAGGACATTTACCTATAACGCCTGCAACTCCACAGGAGTTTGGGAATAGTTAGCCTTCAAAATTCTTGGCATCTTGACGCTCAGACTTAGATTCTATTGCTCTCGTTATGAATAATTGCAAACAGGCACAGCTCGTGAAAAACATCCGCAACATATGATGAAATAACATTACCCAGGTCTACTTTGTGTGTTTGGGACAAAAGCACTAAGTTTAAATTTTGAAAACTAAGTTTGGGGCCCACGACTCCCCAGGGTTGCCCATATAGGTGGTTGACCACTTCTGAAGCCCTACAGAAGGGTGTCTTCTAAAAAGTGAAAATGTTCTCCTAATGATAAATGTCACCCACTTTAAGGGCCCATTCTTTAGTTTGATTCCTTTGATTATGGTAAGTGCCACAACATGCAAGAACTTGCACAACTGTTCCCACATTGTTACTGAATCTCAAGAGTATTTCATTCCTGAGCCATTCTGTGAAAGAACTGAGCCCGGTTCTCTAACTGGACTGCATATATAAGGGTCTGTAGTTTGTTGACTGAAGTTGAAATTTAACAATAAGTCTAAGACAGAACACTTATTTCACCAGCTTTTTTTAATTTGACGAGAAAGGGGCCTTGTTATGTAAGATACCAGTCCTTGTTATTTTCCTGTCACAGAGATGGTTAATTTAGAACATATGCCACATACATTCCATCCTAAAAGGCACAGTTCACTCAAAATCAAAACTATACTTTTTGGTCACCTACACAGCTCTGGGAATTTAGGTTGTCAAACTACTGACTACTTTACACTGGCATAAATTATTCTGTTGGTAATTGGAAACCCTCCAGTCCAATTGCAACTACTTGAAAAAAAGTCACATACAAACAACACACAGCATGGGGTCCACAAACACAGATCCGGACGAACTTCACACAGAAGTGAGTTTGTATGGGGAAACGGGGAGGGTGTAGATGAGGCAGTTTAAAGGTTACGCAATCTGCTGCAGGGTAACATTGTCCTTGGTAATGTCTGGGATCGATTGCAGACGTTATCTCTACGGGGATCACCTTTAACGCTCCCTTTCTTATTCCTATTATAGCGAGTAAACAGAAAAGCTGATAAGTGATCAATCGTTTTGTGCTAGGACACTTTATTCTCCACCCTTCTTCACGCATGTAGTTTGTAACTTGAAAACTAAGCCGTGCCGGAGTAGTATTTTCTGCAACGTTACACTTACCTGTGCAGATGTCTGGTCGTAATGCTCTTCGGTAGCTTTGATTGTGCAAAGATAGCAGCAAACGATGCGCCGCTTCGTACCCGAATCATTGTCACTGACTTTGAACGGAACCCTGGATTTAGTTTGTCATTTTACAATAAACCGGCAATTTCCCCTTGAGTTTTCTGTGTTCCTGTCTGCTACTGGTAATACATAAAGCTTGTCTGTTGAAAGTACAGGAGCAACTCTGCCCCCAGCAGGCTTCACCCACTTGGACGCTCGCCTATCAGCCAATGGGAGAACACGTTTTCAGTGCGTCATCAAGTCAAAGGTCACGTCAATGGACGTGCTCTCAGTGTAAACACAGGGAAGGTGAGACTTGTCTGTCTTTTGTGGTTAATGGTACATAGCTATCTACCTTTCATGATTTGAGCAGAATTTTTTTATGTAAGAACTACTTTATTTTGTGGTGTGTTATTTCAGCACTGAGATATGAGGCTTTTGTCGAAGGCAACACAGACTGCTCTAAGCCAGAGGAATGGCAGACAGTTCTGGGGATGGCTCAATGCAGTTTTTAACAAGTGAGAAACCATAATACAACACAATACATCTGTGCTATACTTACTTACCTTGCTGATAATAACAAACAATGCACGAATAGGCTTGTTAATAAACGTTTCTGGATGTTGAGTGGGATTAGTATTATTGATTATCTGTTATATTATACTATAAACAGAGTGATTTGCTCAGGTTAAAAAGGAGGCTGGTGGGATGGTGGGTCGAATTTTCACATTCACTCACATTTTTCTGTGTCCAACCAAGGCAACTCAGTTAATATTTTGTGTATCCCTCTTCTTGTGCCTAACAATCACCTTACAGTACCATACATTATCATAATGTATTAACTGATCACCTATAATTATTGATAAACTGCCTGACAATGACTGCTCACTATGGTGCCGCTTGCAGGGTAGACTACGAGAGGATTAAAGCGATTGGTCCGGACCGCGCCGCGGCAGAGTGGCTCCTGAGATGCGGAGCGAAAGTGAGGTTCCAGGGTTTTGAGCGCTGGCATCAGGACTACAACGGACTGCCCACTGGTCCGCTGGGACGTTACAAGATCCAGGGAATTGATGCCACTGACTCTTGCATCATGTACAAAGGGTTTGATCATCTAGGCAAGTGGAGAGAATGTTCTTCTTTCATAAAAAAAAGTGTGTTTGCATGTAGAACGATTTAACAACATGGGATTGTTGCAAGAGGAATATGGTTGAAGGTTGGGACACAAATTGAGCGTTGTTTCAAAATGAACATGCCCTTCTGTCACATAATAATTTAATAATATAAATATATATTAATATAATAAACCTAAAATAACACTACTGTAACTGTGATTTTTAACTTACCATGGATTCTTAGCACACATTTGACCTCGACTATCCAGCTGAAAATGCGATACCTTCCCAGGTTAACGAGAGAGGATAGGCAAGGGTGAAAGTACATCTATCTCCCAGACTGATTATCCAAATGTGACGTAAGTGGCCGGGATGATTTACACTGAGCAGGGACAGGCAGTGCACTGTCTCTGACCTTGTTGGCTGCTGCAATCCAAAAAGTCTTCTCAAGAACAAAAGTCCACAGAATAGAATACTTTGTTGTTGCAAAGCTGAGCAGTTATTTATTTGTTAATGAATTCATTGAATCTATGTTAACTGTTTTTGCTCTGTTTTCTCTTGTAGATGGTTTGAAACACCTGGAAGAAATCAAGTTCAACAAGTGTATCTACATTGAGGACACCTGCCTGGAGAGGTTGAGCTCGATAGAGAATCTGCAGGAGAGTTTGTATCATATGGAAGTCGTGTCCTGTGGAAACGTGACAGATAAGGGCATCATCGCCCTGCACAAACTCAGGTGGGCTTTAAAAATTTGATTGAACATGTCATTTTAGACTATTGCTGTATAGAAATGAAGTAATGCAGACTGTAATCAAATGTTTCTGTTCATTCCCAAAGGAATTGTAAGCATATTTTAAATACATTGATTAATCATTTTCATCTAAAGACACTATTTAACATTTTCAAATAAAAATGTGTGTAGTAATCAAATACTTCTTTTATAAATTCCCAAAGGAATCTGGAATATCTATTTCTGAGTGACCTGCCGGGAATCAAAGATCAAGGGAAGACTGCAGAGAGACTACGGACAGCACTTCCACGTCTGGACGTAGCACTGGACCTGGAATGACTGGGGAAACACATAGCTGCCTGTTAGAATTTCATGCACACCTTTGATTGTTTAACAGTCGTAGTGCAGAAGACACAAATGTCTCCCAACTGGCAAACATCGAGATCCTTTGACTGAAATGTCAAGTTTATTTCCGCATTAATGTAAAGACGCGAGCCTACCATTGCACTTAAGTCTTTCTGTTTCAGCTGAGAGCTTATAAAACACAGCAGCAAGGTCTGGCATTATGGGAACCGTGACATTCAGAAGTCAGTTGGTCTAGCAGCTTTGAGCTTGAAGTAGAATCTCAGGATTTCAGGAACGAGCGAGGCAAGAGTAAGATTTGAAGCACTTTATATTGTTGACATCAAAGATTTTGAGTCGGACTCGAGTCCTACAACACTAATGTAAATGTGGGTAAAACGTCTTGTTAACAGAATGTTAAGGACTGTATTCACTCCTGGCTTTACATAAATATGATTTTCAAAAGTGAAATTCAAACAGACTTAGCTTATAATTTCAAGATCTCCAGCATGTTCATCTGGTAACTTCTTTAACAAAAGGCTAATGCAAGGTTTGCTTCCTACATTAATATAACTTACTTGACACAATCAATGTTAAACAACATATAATGTACTACCAAACACATGCCGCTCTGAAGAGTCCATCATTATATAAAAATACTTGACACAATCAATGTTAAACAACATATAATGTACTACCAAACACACGTCACTCTCACTGAGTCCATCATTATATAAAAATACATTTGGCAAACCAGGCAAGGCAGTATATCAGATTTACCCCCAGTCTACTGAGCATCTACAAGCAGAGCAGTAGCTTGCTCCTTGTCAGTACACAAAGCCATACAATATAAAACAAAACCAGCTTGAAATGTAGGCAACATACATAACCCAGTTGTCTTTTTGTAGACATATTGGGTATAGTGCATAGAATGACATCACAGGCAAGAGACACCCCACACCCAACATAAAATAATGTGGTTGAATCCTCTTGCTTGACTTAAAAACCAAGGTGCTAACACAATCTGTTTCATTTCCCGGTTGTGTCAGAAAACGTTGCTTGTAGATTGAAGGTGTTGGGGTACAAAATCAGATGGGACCCAGTGAGCTAGCTTAGATGTTTGGTAGGTGATAATTGAACTTCCGCAGATTGTTGTAGTACTTCCTGTTGTCCAGAGCTGGAAAGATGGTGCTGCTGGTCAGCTGTGGCAAATACTGGGAAAATAACGACAACGTTTCAAGTTCCAGAGCAATTCTGAGATTAACAAGAGTCACACAAATAAAAAACTGGTCGACAAAAGAAAAATGAATCACGTAAACTAAATGTATCCCATAAAACACAATTGCCAGAGAAAACCATTTCTGTGCTTCATCAGCGATGAGGTAATGAAAACAAAAGTTTGGTATGACTTCTGTAGTCATCATGAGGCAACCAAACACCAGTATAAATAAAAATCAATTATATTTTTATATAAGCATTAATTTATGATCCTGTCCTCATATAACTTACATCAGTTTACTTACTATGACGTATACTATGAATTTACACCGTGATTTACGTCAGGCCTAAAAAAGAGTAATCTGCATGATTCTGTTGCTCAGTAAATAGAGCACCAGCGCTGCCATGGTTACCACCCATGATAATAATGTATGCTGTCATGGAACTGTGGGGCGCTTTGGATAATAGCTTCCACCCAAAAAAGCAAGCAAATGAAAAAAACAAAACGGTTTGCCCAGTACTACAACTCATAACCTTTATATTTATTAAACGTCCTGGGGATAAACTGGGGTAAAAAAACATAACCGCGACATGCTAGTAACCTGTTACTTTGCCAATAGTGTAGAAAGTGGTGTACCCCAGGAGGGAGATGCTTTCGGGGCAAACGCGCCCTTTTACTGGTGGAGCGGTCGTGCTCTCTGGAGGTGCTCTCGCCTTTTTCCCGCAGACTGTCAAAGTAGTGATGTTCCAGGAGCTGCTCACAGGTCAGCCGCTCCGACGGGTCCATCCGGAGACACCCCTAGAGTTCACCAGTGTAGGTCAGAGGTCAACCTGTCCTTTTATGAAATCTACTTTTTTTTCTTGACAAG
Source organism: Polymixia japonica (assembly GCA_900302305.1). Classification (NCBI taxonomy): domain Eukaryota; kingdom Metazoa; phylum Chordata; class Actinopteri; order Polymixiiformes; family Polymixiidae; genus Polymixia; species Polymixia japonica. The sequence continues at coordinate 24,883 of OMKK01018081.1, forward strand.
GCTGGGGTGATCTACCAGAACCGATCAAAACAATGATGTCTACCCATTATTCAAGCATGGAAAAAGTCTGTAAATAAATAAGGCAGCCAAAAGGAAGTTAAAAAAATAGTATCAGTTGTGGTCATTTGTGGAGACAAACATTATAAAAATTGGTATTCATAGTTCAAATAATAACTTTAGAACCAGAGGTGTACAATTTCTGGAGAAATTTACCAAGGACAGAACCTTGCTAAAATAGGAAAAAAACTTTTATTTTAAAAATTATTTTTTTTCCGGTTTGTGACTTTTATTTTGAAACGCATCTCCAGTGAGTGCAGCCAACTTCCCGCAGCTCTGTTGTTGTGTTGTAGTCTTTTTTTGTTTTATAATTATAATGTTAAGCCATAATGGTCTGTTTACCATCCCCAAACAAATGCATTGTGTAGAGATTGAATGGCACTATAACAAGGTAATTTGCAAATGTCTGTTATAGTATACTCCCTGAATTAAAATATGTTAAGTAATATTTATCTATGTATTCATTTTGCTATTGTGAATAAATGATAAATGATTAAATGCACAAGCATTTTGTCAAAGTAACTGTATCTTAATTTTCCTCAAGTAAAAAGGATAAAGCGAGTACTATTGATTACAATGTTGCCTCAACGTTTTAAGAGCAGTAGCACATTGATTGATTGTGGGAAGACACTGCAGCACCAGGATGTATCAGCTCAAAAACATTCAAATCACTCATGTTGGGACACTGAGCACACAAGTATGACTTTGATAATCTACAAATCAGAATAGAAGAATAACATTCAAATAAAAATAACTGGAAACAAAATAGTTTCAGTGCTCAAAATGTTTATCTGATTTATTTTATCTGATAAAATTAAAAATTATGTATTGCACTTCAATAATAAATCGAAAACAAATGCATTACAACTCTACTTTTTTTCCATCATTCAGGTTTGTTTTCTCAAAGTACCTCAATGTACCAATGCATTGTTACTACAAGGATCTCGGATTAGCAGTGTCCCTGAAAACAGACCCGGATCTTTCAAGATCCTACGTGAGCATATTGCTTCACAACGTGTCACACAGAGTTAGGAATATAGTCAGCTTTATCACACTGTAGGTTAAAAAGGCACCTTTACCTTCATGAGACTCAGAGCCTGGTGTGAGACGTTGGGATATTTCTGTTCCAGAGTTTCCTACACAAACACACATTTACAAAGATATACGTTTCTCATCTTTTAGGGTTAGTGTGGCTGGATCCATTTCACCGCCGTTGAGTGAAAACCTCGAGACAGCAATTTCAAGTAGTATAATTAACTTAAACCCGAGGAGAAAACATCTATCTCCTCTGTTGCGTGGTGGGTTCTGTACTCTGCTTACCATCTCCTGTGGCTCCGTGATGGACACGCCGCTGAAGAACTGGTTATTACTGAAGACCTGCTGGTGTCGAGGGATCAGATCTCCTGCAGAGGATGGAAAGCAGTTCTCAGCAGGTAGCTTCAGTCTAGCAATCACAATTGTGCTCCAGCCGAGCTGACGACTTCCATTATGCATGACCAGCTGCGCTCATCAGAAAAGTAATTGGTTGCTATGCTACCTTTTGGGGTAACCAGGCAGCAGCATTTGGCAGCCTTCCTCGCTTATTTCCGTTTTATTCTTCTCCATTTATGCGCATCATGTACAGGTACAAACCTTTCAGGAAGTGCGTGTGCTGGTAGCTGTTGTTAAAACGCGAGAGGGCATTCTATTCTGTGACAATGGGCACTTCTGTAATGTTGAATAATTTGGGTTATTAGCGTGTTATTACATTCAGTAATTATGAAGGTTAAAAGAAATCTCCTCAGTAGAGCAGCAAACATGTATCTCCTTGTCTTCTGAGCAAAATTCAGCCAGTGATTGAACTCGTCCTATGGTCGAGGGGGGGGGCTTACCCAGAGTCCTTTTGATGAGATAGAGCTGGTCCATGTCTGATTTACCGGGCCACAGCGGGATCCCCGACAGCAGTTCGGCGAAGACGCAGCCTATAGCCCAGACATCCACCGGAGGGCCGTACTGCGTGTCCCCGACCAACAGCTCGGGGGCCCGGTACCAGCGGGTGGCCACGTAGTCCGTGTAGTAATCACATGGGCCGGCTGATATCGCAGACAACACAGAAGCACAGCAGGATTTGCTTTTACAGCTCAATAACGTCTCATATCTCACGTATAATGTAATACTTAGTCGTGTAACGGTTATTTTATTTGTATGGCGCTTTCTTCCATAAAAGTGAGGTTATTGCAGAACCCAGGGACCCTGTTGGAAAAAGACTGTTTACCTTCAGTCTTTAAACCATTAAAAGTCACTGGGCGCATATTAAGTGTGCAGACCTTTCTGTTTTTCATATAATCTTCTGTCTAGCACCTGCCTAAGAGTTTTTGGATGCGTGTTCTATTTTAATGATAGCTGTAGTCTTTAGCCTTCAACTGGGAACAACTAGAGGGACCTTGCATAAATGGGTCACTTTGCAGCCAAATGCCCACTGCTCATAGACATGTTTCATAACCACCGAACTGTGCTTCTTTTCCTTGCAGCGACATGCCTTTAACTGTACATGGGGTGGACAAAATAACGGAAACACCTAACAACATATTAATACCAAGGACCTAATAAGGAGTAGGGCCACCCCTTTTTCCTTCAGAACACCTGCAATCCTTCTTGGAATGCAGTCATACAAGTCCTGAACTGTGTGTCGTGGGATGTTGCACCATTGTTCAAGAACAAAAGCCTACAGTTCTTTACGGGATGAAGGTGGAAATCTACTTTGCGTTCTGTGCTCCGTGAACCTCCCATAAAGGTTCAGTGGCGTTCGGATCAGGTGGCTGGAGAGGCCACGGAAGGCGTCCGACTTCATCCCGGTGTTCACGAAACCACTCTTGCGTTCGTTTAGCCGTGTGTACGGGGACATCGTCATCCTGGAATATGGGAACATCATGAGGGAACAGTGTTTGCACCTGGTCCTGTAAAATGGCCTCATATTCCTTGGCCGTTATACGACCATGCAGAGCAATCATCGGACCAAACGACTCCCACAAGACGGCTGCCCACACCATTATCAGTGGTAACTCTATCAATGGTAACCCTAACCTACCATTAACAGTTGGCAACAGACACTGTGGGTTGAAGGCATCCTTTGGCTTTGTCCAAACGTAAACCTGTACAGATGTAGGAAATAGGGTGAAATATGACTCAGATCATATTACTTTTTTCCACTGTTCAGGGGTCCAGATTTCGTGGTCCTCTTTGTGCGTTGGCCTTGGATACAAGCGGTTTACGAATGGCAGCCCTGCCATAAATTCCAGCTTTGTGAAGCTCACAACGTATAGTTTTTGTTGAGATTGGGTCACAGAGGTGCTGATTCAATTCTGTGGTCATTTTTGAGGCTGTATTTTTGTGGTATCCCAACTATCCTGTTTAAGTTTCCATCTATCCGTCGGTGAGCTTCGACTGGCGACCACTTTGCTGATACAGTTTGTCCATGTCCGTCATGATTTTTGAGACTGTTCACGTTGACACATTAAATAATTCTGCTGTTTTTGTGATCGATGCACCTGCAATTCGGGCAGCGACTATTTGGCCTTTTTGATACTCATTACTCAACTGTTAGTTGGCTCATGTTGCTTTGACATTTCTTCAAAGTGATAATTTTCAGACCTCTTTTATAACTGACACATACTTCTAACTGGCAACCAACTTAATATGACTCACTGCTGCAGCCATATTTGTAATTGTGATTTAGTTACTTCAAAGTTAAACTCCTTTTCCATGTGGCGTTTCTGCTATTTTGTCCACCTCCTGTATGCAACAAGACAACATTGTCCACCAGGTGGCACTGTCACAGATATGAACACAAACTGTGGTGATAAGCCATTGAAACTTACTGAGTATCCTGGCGAACCCAAAGTCACAGAGTTTGATGACTTGGTGCTTGGTGATGAGAATATTCTCTGGTTTAACGTCCCTGTGAATGCACTGCCAGGGGATAAGGACAGTAAGGTTAAGTCACCACGGCCTCAAAGATAGTTCTTAAGGTTGTTGTTGTGTTCCTGGTCTTGAGATCCTGGTGACAAAGAGGTGTGTGAGACAAATTAAAAAGAAAAAGAGAAAAAAGGAAAGACATTGGACTTGGGCTCCACCCGGTTAAACGGGGTCCTGTGGCGTTTGTTGTGTCTAGGTAATACATTAACTGCTGGTCAGCCAGGGGGAAGGAATTCTTGTTAAAAAAAGAGCTATAAACCAGTGGCTTGGTGGGAGTCGGGCAAAGGAGGAGACAAGTGGAATTCTAATACACTTGAGGAGTAGGTTTGACTAGAGAAAATACTACCGTCAACGCTAGATGCCATTTGTCTCATGAACGAAAAACTAAGAATATAAATTGTGCGAGCAGCACGAGAGTGGAGGCTATGGAGGGAGAGGGATTACTATACAGAGCAGGGAGAGAGAGAGAGAGAGAGAGAGAGAGAGAGGGCATGTCAATCACTTACATTTTGTTTGTGACAAAAGTTGACAGCTTGGAGCGTCTGCCAAGTTATGGTTTTTACGAGGTGCTCTGGAACGCTGTAAACCAAGGAAGAAATGCAGTTAGCCTCAGATACATGAGGGTCCAATTTGTTAAAACCTTCAAAATTAAGGCTTGGGTTTAGTGACAAAATGTGGGTTTGTAGTCAAAAGGAGGTGATCTTTTTTTCATCTTCAAGTGATCTTTTTTATGCATTGAGAGACATCAAGGAGAAAAATGACTCGCTTTGAAATGTGACAATTTGACAACAAAGAGAGACTCAAAGAGCATATACTACATCTTCTACCCTGATGTCTTGTTACACACCCCTGCTTGTCTACTTTGACTGTCATCTCTGAATGATTTCTTTTCTCCATTTCTTTGGTTTTTTTTTAAACTCTGCTCTTGAGACATCTCGTTCCCCCCGGACAGCTCTGGAGGACAGTGAAGAGACCTGCCGCTCCTATTGGGAGCTGCTGCACTGCTCAACACAGAGGCTTTGTTGATTCGGGGACCCATCTATCAGTGTTGCCGGGGAAATGGCTAAATCGAGCCTTGTGACTGGCAATTAATAACATCCCCGCCCCCTTTTCTGAGGCCTCTGTGGTCAGGGGGCTTGGAGCCAGGGCGAGATGTAGAAACCAGGCAGCAAAAACACTCTGTAAAATGTGGGGGAGTCTGAAGAGTCCCAACAACTGCCTGCCAGCAAAGCATTCTGGGAGTATATCACTGTAAACATTCCACAACGAGCTAGTTAGCCTCCCGGGAGACTGGCGTTGTGGATATCAGGGCTGGACAAATCGCAGTGTATAGTGTACCATGTATATACATAGATATAGAGTAGAAATGATAGAATGTACACTTTATGTGATTAATCATTTGACCATACCCTGATTTAATCCCTTGGTATCTCCATGCAGCTGAGTTGCTGTATAAATACACCCCAGCGTACAAAATATTAGGAAGACATTTCCTAATGTTGTAGCGCCTGCTTTGCACAATTCATGTGTCAGTTATCTTCTTTAATTAACCTATCTCATCCTTTTTCTACAGCTCCCCATCGTGATTTAATTAAATAGGTGCAATCAATAAAAGATATAAACTTTTATCTGGATTCAACTGGAGTTTCTAGTTCATGGCAAGAGGAGGTAGTTGATATTTTGCCCACTCAGTGTATCAGTTTATTATCAACTAAAACATGAGAGTATATTAAACTACCAATACATGCTGATATAGTTGTCCACAAAATATATCTCCTTTCTATCCATCTATGTATCTATGTATCTATCTATCTATCTATCTATGTATCTATCTATCTATCTATCTATCTATCTATCTATCTATCTATCTATCTATCTATCTATCTATCTATCTATCTATCTATCTATCTATCTATCTATCTATCTATCTATCTATCTATCTATCTATCTATCTATCTATTTATCAATCACAGAGATTCACCCACCCTCTAGGGTAGCGGTCCAGTTCATTGAGGACTGTGTGGTCACAATACTCAAAGACCAGGTGAAGCTTCCTTTTACGTCTGAACACCTCGATGAGATTCACCAGGTTG
>OMKK01018197.1:5228-21365 GCA_900302305.1 Polymixia japonica
ATGGAGAGAGAGAGAGATAGAAAGAGAGAAGGAGAGAGAGAGGGAGAAAAGGGGAGATAGAGAGAGAGAGAGAGAGAGAGAGAGAGAGAGAGAGAGAGAGAGAGAGAGAGATTTAAAAAACAAAAAAACACAAAAAAAAACAAAAAAACAAAATCAGCATTAAAAAAGAACCAAGTGATTGTGTTAAAAAAACAAAACAAACAAACAAAAACAGGAATTTTCACAGTCTTGTCCCAATTTTTCCATTCTAGAGAGGAAGGATTCTAGTCATTCCTGGAGGTATGGACAAGAAGCAGCACAACAATGGAGGGAACACCCATAAGTGGAGCTGCTGCAGGGTGGAGGAGGTGAATAGTATGTGACCCCTCGCTAACACAAACCAGCTGTGTGTGTGTGTGTGTGTGTGTGTGTCTGGACTAAAAGGGAGAAGATACATGAGTTTGGCAGGCCTGACTCTTAATGACACAATCATTTGGCCATTATACACCAAAACACACCCTGTTGTCAGATTTGCAGAGCATTCAGTCATTCTTGGTGTTGCTATAACAAAAACAATATATAATGTCAGCCTTTGGAGATGATTGACAACAGCTGAGGGAAGTGGAAATTGAGATGCGGCGGGGAATTGTGAAATCGCTGGAATATCCCTTTAAGCAACATGGAGGCTGCGAATCGTTGGCACACGCCATGGCGTAACGTCAGTTGGGTTAGCCAACTGGGTCACTACAAGTTGGGCTCAACAGAAAAGCTAGGAGGTCTGGTACCAGTGTTTTCTGGGATTTCGTTGCAGCAGAGGTGGATTGAGGGGTGTTGGGAGCTCTGATTTTCAGTCCACTCTGAGAAAAACCACATGATGTTTTCTATTGAATTATGTTATTGAAAATGGAAAGAAAACGATCCTCGACAGAGTGCTTCAAGCTATGAAACATCTTGAATTTCACTCAGCAATTGATTTGTGTCGTTCTTCCCCCTCCCCAATTAGTATAATTGGTTTTGACATTCCATTGCCTTAGAGATATCCTTTTAGCATTTCCCTGCAGTCAAATGAAAGTCAAACAGAAAAGTAAATTGTAACAGATTACAATACTAAATCAAAATACTTGATTACTAGTAAGGTGATATTGTGCTGGGGAGAAGCTGGCAGTTCCAATCCCTCTTTCAATCTATTATGCATTATTTCATCACACCTGATTTTCCAATTAGTGATATTTAAGCTAGCTGTGGTGAGGGGCTATGTTGTAACTTTCTGAATGTAGCACCTGGCTTCTTCAAATACAGGTCAGGGGACTACCTGAGTACCGAATTCCCTGTGCCTTAATGAACACAGATCCCAAGGCAAGAGAATACATTTTCTCTTTTGGGCCACTGGCAGAAAAAGTTCAGCGGCGTACTCGCACAAAGGTTGGGTTGGGAATCAGCAAGCGGCTTACGTTAAAAACAGGACCCAAGGATAATCATCAGGCCTTTCTGAGATGATCAAAAACTAATCACCAGCCACTCTCAGAGGCAGATGATCCCCTCCTACACCCTTCTTTTTACAGCACACTCCATCTAAATGCTCAGGGGGGCGGACAGAGAGCGGAGGACCTCCAACTCCAGTCACGAGGGACAACCATGTGGCACATGAAGCCCGGGCTGTGAATAATTCATATTCGCTAATCCTCGCCACACGAAGAGAAGTTCTCCTCACATGATTTGGGAGGAGCTGTTCAAGGAATAATAACACAGGACTGTGCAACTGACAGGGAAGGAAAAAAAAAAAAGAAAGTCTGCACTGACACTTAAATGTTTTAAGTACAGATTCAAGTGCATGCACAGTGCCACACACTGATTCAGGCAGCGTCCTACTTGTCAGCCATCCATACATCGTGTTTCTTGTATGAACACTGTGGTCTAATCCCTGCAAAGGCAGATGACATCAGGAACCCCTTCTGAGAGAGGGCCTGTAAGATTATCATAAGAATGATTCACAAGTTAATATGGAGGAAATTCACTCCTCCAAATAGTGCAGTCAAATCCCATCTGCTCCGCCCTGTCATTCACAGTCCTCATAGAGTGAGCAAAACTGAGGCAAATTAAATATATTCTTTAGGACCTGGTTTCTTAACCTATATGTCCGTACCTGAAATGGGTCATGGGCCCACTTCTGGTGGCCCGAGACATAACTAAAGAGCCAGTATATTTTAATAATCCTGCGCGCCACAGTTAAAAACAAACATTTTCAAGTAGCAACCCTGCAGAACTATACAGATCTATGACGTTAACATCGGGCTACAATATTTAGCCAGCAATTGAGCTTTAAGCTTTACTTAAACTTCTTGAGAATGGTAAAGTGGTTGAGTTTTATGTGACCCCAATAAACTTACTGACCTAGGTTCAAACAAACCCTGTCCTATGTTATACTCAGGCCTCACCTGTCTTTCTACCACTTTCCCATATTCACTCTCCGCTTGAGAGCATCTAAGCTTCTCTACAATAGACAGAAAAAAACAAAACAAAACAGGGACATAACTGAGTAGGATGCTCTTGCGCCAACACCTCCTCTGCAAAGAAACTTTTAAAGCCAATTTCATACCAGGAAAGCTACACATGAACCTCCAATTGCCTGCCTACACACGCGCGCTCACAAAAACACACAAACGACAAACGACACACTCAAGGCCATGTAAGGACATCTCCATGAAAAACTAAACCTCTCCCTCTTTCCACTGCCCTCGACTACACGCATTGTCGTTTCCAACAAAACAAACATACCGCCGCCATTCCTCTGCTCTCGTAGTAACCCCAGCAAATAAGGAGAGAGGGAAAACCACGCGCCGCAGAAAACACTCTCCACCGTGACATCACTGCATCACTCACCCTCTATGGACGAAGGTATGTCTCCATGTAAGGCTGGAAATGGGAAGAGGAGGCGCTGCCAGCGAGGCTGCACTCAGTGTGCGTCCTGCATAGGCTAAGTCTCAAACTAGACAAAAGTGAAAGCAGAAAGCAGGGTAAAGGCTGCGAGAACAAGAGGCTACCCAGCGGAACTGCAAACGGCGTATCTGGAATCCAGGATCCGCTATCACCGTCTTGCTTTCTGGTCTACCAAGGATAATCCAATGGCAATGAAGCTGTCACGGGGGCTGACTCAGCAGGCGGGTGTGATTGACAGCTGCCCTCTGTCTCTCCCACCCAGTGCAGATGGTGTAAAACCACACATCCGTCCATCACACAAACTGACACTAACTGTTATGCCTCCTACTTGTTTGCTTGCCATGTGACCCGTGTGACAATTACGAGCATTCTGCAATGCAATGCCACTTGAGGTTTTGGGGTTAGAAAAAAAAGGTGGGTGAGATAATACTTGTGCCGTTTTCGTATTGATACGCGAGTAGTCACTCATCTCCACCTAAACTTCTCATGTCTTCCTCTATTACTCATTTACACAAAGCTTACTGAGAAACCACCCTACTTACTTCAGGGAAATAACCTTATGCTAATGACAACAGAGAGACTGACAGGCTCCAGTAAAGCTGCCATGGCTAAAAAGAGAAGTTCCCCATTGCTAGTCAGCATAATATCAGCAACGCGAAATAGGCGTTGTCTGATAACTTATATTCTGAACTTATTTGGCTCTCAAAATTAAGAGATCTCAGTAACGAGGATGTTTCTGGAGTCAAAACTCAGGGGAAACACAGATGTGAGGTCAAGTGACAGTAGGCTATTTAACTCAAATGACAGTAGGGTGTCATTTTACTATCACTATTTCCCTGACAAGGTTCTATATGTGGAACAAAACTGACATCAAAAGAATTACTAAAGTAAAACTAACAGAATGAGTCAACTGACAAGCTACTCATTCAAAATCATCTCAGATTTCTTTTGAGTTCCACTTCAAGCAAAAAGGACGTGAGGCAGAACAAAACAGAAAATTCTACTGACTTAATTATGAGAACGATCTGTAACTGGCAACTGCCAGTCAGTCAGATACATCTGTGTTGTTGGGGGGACTTGACCTGTAACCACATCCTCTTTACAGAGCGCCAGGCCGCCTCAATGCTGTTAGGATGGAAAAGGAGTACCTACTAAAATAGTCTCTTCAAGTCTCTGTTCCTGTTCAAGACCTTGGACTTGCTTGCTTGGAAGGGGAAGTGTGTTATAGTCTATATCACCCAAGTATGTGCTAACAGAGGTGATTACTAGGTGAAGAAGAGCACCTTTTTGGAAAGAAGCATCCATGCAAAACTGTCTGACTTAACGACTGTAACACTGTACTATCAATAAAGGTGCCATGATTGAGAGACTTGCTGTGTTTATACTTTGGGAATGGAGAACCAATCTTTCCTGTTTCCTAGCGGTTTCCCTGCAGCTGAAAATGATCAGCAACAGGCTGTTGTACAGCTTAAACCGCGACAAGAGAAAGTAATTTGAGCTTTCTAATTATCTTACTGAATCTAGTTAATGTGCTCACAGCAGCAGCATACGCTTATCACACCAGGTCGTGCTAATTCCCTGCTATTTGCGGTCTGGGACCATTCCTCGGACCTTTCCATTAACGTTATCATACGGTGTGTTTGCCATTTTAACGCCATTTTCATCCACGGAAGCACGTCTATTCACGAACCAACGCGAAAACACGACCTTTAAACCCCGTCAACTGAAATCAGTATTCGTCTAAAACAGAATCTGATTTCTCACCAGCAACTAGGCTAAGCCCCGTTAACTAGCTTGTTAGCAACATACCGCTAACTGGCTGGGCCGCCGACACTTCACAAGCTAGCTCTGGCTTTTTAAGCTAGCTAGCTAGCCAACACATTCCTTCCCATAGTACAAGATCAAAACAAGGCTAGGGCGGTAGACGCGTTATAATAATGCAGCTATTACGGTTTGATCGTTTATTGGAAATCCTATTTACGGGCAGACCGAATAGCAAGACGTATTACAGGCTATTTGCTCGGAAAGCCCTAGCCGAGTGCTAACGTTACCTGCCCTTCCGCCTGGCCTTGACTAAAATGGGAGTGAACACCATCAGTTTGTACTGGCGGAGAGTGCGACTTCTTCTCATTATACATATAAAATATACACGACGCAGTCCGTCACACCGCCGTACTTTATCCCCTGGATGTTACGCCGTACACTCTGTCGCGAATTACTTATTTGACAGGCTTTATTATCTAGTAAAGTTTGCCGTTTCCACTCACCGTGTCTCGTTCGCTGTCTCTCGCCACTCCGCAAGTGTCAATTTCCCTCCGGCCCCCGTGCGCAGTAGACGTCATTCCTAACTATTTCTCATTTTCTTAAAAGGGCATGACAGATTGTGCACTTGTTCTGAATCATAATGGACACTAACGGTGGATGATCGGTGCATATAAAAAAAAAAGGCGCACCACAGATTTATTTGGTGTATTTTTTTTTTACTAGCAACATATTGCAACTACCAGTCTAATAGTTAAAGAGTAGAAACTTTCTGGTAAACATCTGTCAAGCAAATACTGCCAATTAATTATGGGGCATTTTGTAAAGCTAATCATCATAATATTATTAAAGAAGATTACAAACGCCACTACCCACTAATCCCAGATCTATAACACGTATACAATAAAGTATGTTATGGGGTTGCATCATGATCAACACTACAACCCTGGGGTTGTCTTCATCCCACCCATTCATCTAGTCCTTCACTTGTAATTATAAAGAATGATGTGGTACAATCCGAGACAGCAGGTGTCACAAAGTCAACATGTGTTAAAAAGAATGTGAGATAATGAGATGAAAGTGCTCCCTTATGTGTTAAATGTAAACAATTACGCTATTCTGCGGGAAAGGAGCAAGATTAAACACAATGCCTGTGTGTGGACTACCCTCTAGTGGGGGGGATGAGCAATCAGCCTGAGTTGTGGAAGCAAAAGTAAGTAACATTCAAAAACTTTTACAACATTGAAATGGCTACAAAATAGATATTTAAACATTTTTTATTGTTCTATAGTTCAATCTGTCATACAGATGTAATGTGTATTAAACCCTTGCTTGAGTTTGTCCATATATTGGTACCACCAATGCCATCCTTTGCCATTAGCATTTCTTTCCATATCTTGGTGTCAAACATAAAAGCATTGTCACATCTGACAAAACCATCTGGTACAATTCTTAACTAAGAATAAATAAATCACTATAAAAAAACTGTTATCCCAGGGATGGTATTTAATGTAATGAATGTTTGCCTTCATAACTAAATAAAATCAAATGAAAAGGCCCGCCAAATGTATAGAATTTACAAAACGGCCAGCCCAAGCAGGTGACATCGGGCCTGTCCCATTACCCACACTTGGCAGTCTTGTGTACTTATGTGCACATTCACGCACTACTTAAGTGTGTCCCAATTCTTAACATGCAAACACACAGTACACTTAACCCACATTTAATGCACCCTTACCCTAATAACACTTCGGAGCTGTATTCAGAGCTAAGTGTATCCCACAAGTCATCACATTCATGACGCTCAAGTGGAGGCGCCGAGATGTCAAGAAGGAATACCAATGCAAGTTATTCTTGTTTTAGCACTAGCTGTAGATAAAATATATATCTTAATACATTGTAGTATACATTAAATGTCCAGTAGAAATTGCAATGAGTTTGAATGATTATTAGCATGCGTGACTGGATGACATCATCAATCCAGTGTCCTAAATGTGTTCTGCTTGCACGTACTTGGGCCCATACTTGGGCACTTGGGTAGTTGACTCTTAATGGAATACGTCACTCAAGTGGGTACTTGGCTAAGTACAAAGACCGCAAGTGTGGGTAATGGGACAGGCCCATACTTAAGGCAAATAAGCACTACATACTTGAAAACATGTGGAAATCTTTTACTGTATATACATATGATAAGACATAGTACAAGGTTTCACAAGGGTCCATCTGCAACATGGCTTTATGCTACATTCAGCACTAGCTGGAGCCTGTCTGTCCTGAAAAACTTGCAGGGTCTATAAATGTATCATTGTAGAATCACACGTGCAACCCTTCCAAGATAGCAAATAACATTTCCATCTCCCAAGGAATATAATTTGACTGATGCCGGGTGAACTAGATGCAAACGACAAGGCTGAGGATGGCAAAAGGCAAATCTGTACATGGCTCCAAAAAGGAAAATAAAGATGAGTTTTGCCCTTCACTTCTTTGACACAGTCCATAAAGTTAGGTGCAATTGTAATTGTTTGTCGCATGGTATTTTCCATCTCCATTTCTTCAGTGTAACTTCAGCAAGGAATTCAAAAGGTCTAGTGGATGACACGAGGGGGTCCCCTCACTGATACTGCCTGTAGTCTCCAAAGGAGGGAGCCGCCATGGGGGCCGGGGCAGGTTCCTCAGCAAACTGGGGACCTGGAGAGAGAGAGAAAACAGAGCGGAAACCTCAGATTGAGATTGAAGCCATTCAGTCATCAAGACATTTTGTTTTAACACATTTAACAAATCTTTAGTGAGAATTATCTAAGAATCTAAAAACACCTAGCTCTTTTGTTTTGTATTCTCTATTCCCGCAATATCCTTCATTTCTGTGATATGAATCAATTATAGACACAAAATCTCCAAATCTTTATGTTGTCAAAAGTACCAGACTCACCAGTTGGGAATTGTGAAGAAGCAAATCTAGTAAGCAAGATTCCAGCGCCTTCTATCAACGCCAGCAGGATGCCTCCCATGGCAGCAGAACCTACCATGGCTACTGGTCCATCTGAAGAAAACAGAGATCTATGTAGAACTATTGTCCACACTTCACACAAACAGTTTCAACAGGGAAGTTGTGACAATACACTAAGACATCTCCTTCTTCCAGGTTGAATCAATTATGTAACCGAGTTAATAATGTAAATCCCTTTAAATGTCTATATAAAAAGGGCAACCCAGCCCTTTTTAATTTCATCAACAGCTCCCTCACAGCACTAATGTGCCATTTTTATGAGGCATCTGTAAGTTATTTCCTATGCACCCGTGTTGTATAGTCCTAAAAGCCAGCATCTGTTTATCTTGGAATTTGACTCACTTCTTGCAGCGAGGATAGCTCCAGTCATGGCCCCACTTGTAATTGAATTCCAGGGATCCTCCTTCCCTCGTACCTTTACAAGACCACAGTCAATCATGGAAAAGAGGCCTCCCCATACTGCAAAGCTACCTGCAACCCGGAAAACACGCAACTTGAAAAGAAACAGTTGGACACTGCTTACAACTTGGTTAAGTCAGGGCCTTTTCACAGCTTTTAATGAAATTATCAACGGCATTTGACAACATTCAAATTCAAAAGTTCTTACCTCCCAACTGTGGTGCTCTGGTCTTAATGGCAGTCATGCTACCTTTCATTCTGTGGCTCATCCCCTACAAGGTAAAACAACGGGCAACACAGATCAATACAAATTCCCTCCAAAGTCAAGATACAGCATTTGACATTTCTTACTGAAGTGAAACGTCTAAACTGCAGATTAAGACTGCATTGCGTCACATGGTCCTAAAGCACACCATAAAAAAGTACTCCCAGTAGCATATGGATTTGAAACCTCTAGAGATGAAAATAAAGGACGACATTTGAATGGGGGTTCTAGGACAGGTCAGTGTGGGGGGTGGGGGGCATAGACATTTGCAGCAGTCCAGTTATTTACTTGTGTCCTGCCCCTTCTGACTGTTCCATGTTCTTCATGTGCAAAGAAGTTTCATGCAAATTGGGAAACTAGGTTGCTAAAAAGGGCATGCAGATGAGATTGGAATCAAAGTGAGTGGAAAGTCATGAAATCCAGTGGAATTTAAATTAAAGTAAGGGTAGGATGGGAAGGCATTTTCCATTCTATGTAACAAGCAATCACCTAATTAATGCCAACCATACATTGGAAATTTTGAAAAAGACTCATATGTAAAGACTTTAAAAAAAATCTGTATTCTACCCAACATAATCTTGCTCAAAAGTCAATAACACTAAAAGACCCTGCAAATTGTATTATGATGAAATCAAACTGCTTTGGTATAATTGGAACTGCATACCAGGTCAATGACTATGTTGGGAGAGCACTGCCCTTCTCACACAAAACAACAACTTGGTTGACGAACACATGCTCCAATGGCAGCTCCCCAGTTTCCAAACAATCATTAATAAAGAAACCAACAAAGCCAGTTGGTATGTGCTAAAATATAATGATGTCTTTAGCCATTACAGTGGTGGCAGTAAGCAAAGGTCGTAAGTACAATGTTATAATAAAACTTACTGAAGGTGCATTTCTGAAGCCTTTGACTGCCTGGAAGATCCCTCCTCCAATGGCCCCCATCGTGAAGGCACCCCCACAATCATCCACAATTCTCCAGGGGCTAAAAGAATAGGTTATAATTATATGGAAAATCCATCTTTAGGTTCAATTTGTGGTACTGCCATAATATGTCTCAGAAACTGCAGTCTCGATTTGTGAACAAGTATCTCCAAAATCTGGATATGAAAGCCAACAATCCAGGAGTTGACCAACATAGTGAATGGGAGGCCGACATTGTGAACTCAGGTCTAGAGTGACCTTCGAGGATTATGTGCACATTTCCAGGTTCATAACCGATAGCATTGAAATTAAATTAAGGTCATTTGATTGTTAAACTTCTCCCTTACAGTTTAATTGCTAGCTAAGAGGATATAAGAAAGGCCTTCTAACCTGCTCACTATCTTGTCACACTCCGACAGCTATGTTAAGATAGCTAACCGGTTAATATCATCAATGGTTGCTATACAGAGCATTACTATCGTTACACACGTGATAACATGTCAACTGCGAGTCCAGCAAAATCAAAACACTCTTACTCGACATCTCTATGGGTAAATAGATAACCCCAAAAATCTGACTTTCTTTCAAGGTACCCCATGAGTTCCCCCCTCGGCTGCCATTATTCAATATTAGGCAATCGTCGGCCAGCCATCATTGGATAACAACTGGGTAGCTAACTAACTTAGCTAGGTAGCATGCTAAAGCTACAGGCTAAGGCAAGATGATCAGTTCCACTTCATAACAAAAAAATTAAAAAGTGTGATTAATCCCAATTTCACCGGGCAATAGCATCACAAATTCAACGACTGAAATCTGGTAGACGCACTGACTTGTAACACAACAGGTCGGTAGACCATAGAAAAAAATATCTAGCCCACAAGGTCACCAGCAACGTGAGTTAGCAACCCAGAAAGGCTAACACTAAGGCTAACACTGCTATCAGAATGCTACACATCGTTAGCATTCCTGCTAATTAGCCGGCTAGCCCCTTTTGGAGTGGTTAGTGGTGACTACACGTTAGACGTTAAAAATAACAACTTTAATAGCCAGTTAAACAAAGAAAATCAAAGCATTTTAACGTATTCAACATACACCGTCAAAGGTGTTTTTTTCCTGTTAGGACCGGTTAGGACTCACCACGGCTCCCTTGCATATTCCTCCATTTTGTTCTTTTGGTGTTCCCTCTGACGTAACCACCATGAGCAACTTGACGTAACGACCAAAACGTAATGTTTCAAGGGGGCGTGTCAAATAAAACGTCCATCACCAGCAGTAAGGTGTTTTTATGTATCTACATTAATCAAACCTTTGCAACAGCGCCAGGAGATACGTTCCAGTCCAATGGACCACCTCTATTAGAAAGGGTTTACACCTGTAACACAAAGTAGTTTTCATCAGCGATGATTTTTGTTTTTAATCAGCAATATAGCATGGTTAAATCATGTTCAAACCTATAGATCTTACAGTACACATAGGTGATTAACACGTTGTACGGTCTGAGAATAATCTTATTTTCGGACACTATTTAATACAGACCTGAACAATTATGTATCCTAACCGGAGAAAGAGCTAAATCTATAATAAATTAGCTATTTATATTACATTATTCATTGCACTAGCTTCTATAGTAATCTGATATGATAATGAAATCAAATCATTTGTCATGTTGTTGCAAGGGATTTCACAGCTTCAACATTGAGATCCACAAAAAGAGACTCTTATTTGTGTGTACTAACAGATTTAGATAGAGAATGTTGAAGAAGCAAAATTTATTAACTTGAAACTGCTTGGAACATCGCTTCAGAAACATTTGAGTCAACAAAACAGTTTGTTTCACATCTAAAATATACTTACCACTTTTTTGTGAAAATCACTTACATATACCACATTTTGTACTTATCTCAAACCATCAAAAACAGTTTGGTAACTATGGTACCTTAATTTCCAAAGCTGTTTTTAAATGAAATGAGGTTTCCCACACATCTCTTATCTCTACATTGAAGAGTGAACATATAGATGCAGTTCATTTATCAGAGGCCATACTATGTTTAAGACATGTCTATAAATCTATGGCCTAATGTTGACAAAATGATTTCTTATTTCTGCATAGATTTTTTAATTGTAGCTATGCACCCTCTGAATGATATCAAGTTCTCCTGAAGTCCAAGTCTGGTATTGAACTAACAACCAGTAATGTCTATATTTATTTTCAAATGTACTTTTAGTGAACTTTTTCTTCATCTGAGATCAGTGCTGTTGGTCAGAGGAGCTATATCTGAGACAGACAGTTGGCCCATGGCCCATTATTAGGAACGGGAAAGGAATGAATTGCAGAGCAAGTCTCCATTGCGAAATGACCAAATATAGGCATTTCATGGATGCAGAGGCTGAGGCAGGGAGATGGAGACATAAACTGGCCTGCTGTTGTTCCACTCTCTCACCCTGAACTTCCAGTATGCTGGATGGCTTGCTGGGTGGCTGACTGGCTGGGGCTGGGGGGTGTGCTCCCATGTTTACCTACAGCCTTGGACATGGTGTGCTGGAGTGGAGCCATCTCTTAGAAAGCAGCAGTAGTCTTAAATCTATCTTGTTGTTTGCAGCTGGGACAGATATATATGACAATGAAGCAATTCAGTGGACACACATTAAATGTCACACTCCATTTGGCATGGTGAAGTCAGGCCAGTGCTGTTCACACCTTTTACAAAGCATACCGGAATTCATCCATGTTGTAATCCTCAGCGCTCAGTATTTGTACAAACAGACATTTTATCAGTATTAACATTTCATCTTGTACTTTGGAACAGGACAGAATTGCTCGTTCTCTCTTCTGGATTCTCCACCCGTGAGATACAGCTTCAGGCTCTTTTGAGATTGTGCAGGCCTGGTAAGTATTTAATGTCACGGACAAATGTATTTATGATAAACATTTCAAGGATTTAATGAACATAAGATCGATGCACTGCTTTGGTGTAGCCGCACAATGGTGTTATTTCATATAATAATCTTTTCATATAATAATCTTTATTGATAAAGATTTACGGCCAGACATTTCCCTATCCTTACTTAGATATTATTCTTACTTGTGAAGTGAATTCAATTAGGTTTATAACATACTCCTCTGACTTGCAATTGCAAACATACCACTATCTTTTATTGAAGACATACAGGCTCTGTAAGTAAGGCATGTGTATGACATATATTGACAGAAAACCATTCATTACACATTACAGTCATCAGCAGAGTGCCACTTTAAACTTTTTTTTATCACATTAGAATAGTTTAGAAATGATATTCACTTACGTATGGCATAAGTCAACAAAACCGTTGTATAGGGTTGATAAAAGCCAGTAATTGTTTAAGAAATCCCTAAAGTTAAGACATGTAGCTGTAATACGTAAAAGTATCTAAGATATTTAAACGCCCAGCCTAGAATAATACAAAATATCAGATCAGGCACTAAAGTACAGCCATTCCTACTTCCTGATTAAAAAAAAAACAAACATAATAACTTCCATCCCTCAGTCTTTCGTCATAGACCAGGATTCCACTGGGCTGCTTTTCAATGTGTTAAATCTTGCCTGAGATGTCTTGAGATTTGGCAATGAGACATACACATCACAGACCACGTTGTTGCCCTCTAATATGTTTTACCCAGACAGTGTGAATTTCTGAAGTCAATCCCCCACTTTTATTAATTCCCTGATATTTATGCCATTTCAGAATTCCTAGTTTGTGCAGAATTCCAAGCGACATGCATAAAGTGGATTCCCTCTCCACAAATAAATAAACGGTCAAATTATTGTCCTATATATCCATATTTGATTTTAATAGATGAATTTATTAACAGTTATTTGAATCTCTTACTAAGCTTACCACACATTTCCACCAAACTCATATTCAACCACATACACAAGCCAACATAGTATATGACCAGCTTCATATAACCTAGTGCAAAGAACAGGCAAAGCGTCAATATGAACTAAAGACAAACAACCACAAACTCATGGCACTCTCTGCAGTTGGCTATTAGAGACCCCTGCATCACTCATTCTCCATAGTGTCCTTTTGGTCCAGTGTTTGAGGGGAGAACTCATTGTGAGGGTTAATCATCCAACCAATAAACATCTCATGTTTCACTTTTTCCTTGCCCTGTCTCCATCTATCCCACAGCACAGTTCATGTTAGAACAGCATATGAGGATATGTAGAGTTTAAATCCCCTTGAAGACCTGTGGCGAGATGTCTGTTCTCCCTCTCTTTTGTCTTACTCTCCATTTCAATGGGACTGTTACTGTAACCACTTTGGCACCGGAACCTGTGGGAGATAAAGGTGTGAGCGGAAATTTATATATATGTATGTGAATTTAATGTGGATATGCTAACTCATCCATAAACCCCTCTTACATACCTTCTTGAGTTGTTTTTTATCGCTTCCCCTGATGGAGGCAAGCAGTTGGTCCCTTGAATTCTTACTACCGGCCGGGCTTTTTCCATCCAGCTTTCGTTGCGAAACTGGGGTCAGAGAGTTCCTCAGGGAGTCTACATCTAGCATGGGAGGAGGGGGGGGTGGAGGTCCGCCCCCAGGAGGAGGCGGAGGTGGTGGTGGAGCTGGGCCTCCAGCTCCCCTCTTGGGGGTCAGCTTTGGTGATGGCATAGGTGAAGGTATTGGAGAAGGTTTGGGGGAAGCCCTGGGCGAACCTCTCAGAGAACCTCCGCCGCCAACCTTGGGTACCTCCAAAGTTCCCTTTTTCTCCCCGTTGGCCTGGGCCTGCTTCTGCTCCTGGAGGCGCTTCTGTCTCTGCCGGTCCATATTGCGACTCAGTATGTTCGTCATGGTCATTCTGGGCCCGGCCAACTCAAAGTGGTAGCCCAGTTTCAGTAGAGTAGTGTTTTCTTTGAGGATCTTGGTCATCTCCATCTCCGTCTTGCCACCACAGATGTGCCGTTGGTTGTGAAAGCGTAGTTCTGTGAGGGAGGAGTTGTACTGCAGCGCCTGGATAAGGGACATGATGCCCTTGCCAGTAAGATGATTAGAGTCAAGGTTGATGCTGGTGATGGTCTTGTTGCTGCGCAGGGTGCCGGCGATGGCATAAGCCACATGGTCATCAGCCCGGCAGTTGGCCAAGGCAAACGTTTTGATGTGGGAGTTGTTGTGCAAGGCCTCCGCAAACTGAATGAGTGTTTTAGTCTTGATGACCTCCGAGTTGTTGACATTGAGCTCAAGGAGAGCGGGGTCATTGATCCTAACCTGCTCCATCAGTTCGTCAAACATGCTAGAGTCTTCCTCCTCCTCTTCCTCCTCTTTGGTCTTGTTGTTGGAGCTCTTGCTAGCTACACAGTTGCTAAGTTTCTCAGTTTCCTCAGCCGGATTGGGTTTTAAATCTTCATTGTTTGCGACCTTTCCCTTACCTTTTTCCTTTATCTCCTCGACATTTTTCTCAGCGCTTATCTTCCTCTCCTTCTCTTTCATGTGGTCTTTGCGCTTTACCTCTTCATCCTTCTCTTTTCTTTTTTCGGCCTTATCATCTTTCGGCTGCGCGCCGCTATCGCCCTTCTCAGACCTCTGTCGCTCGAGTTTCACATCGGGCTTGTCCTTATCTTCGTCTTTTTTCTCCTCTACTTTAGGCTTCTTCTCGTCTAATTTACTCTCCTGAGTCTGGCTTTCTTGAGACTTGCTCTGCTTGTCTACCATCTTGGAGACAAGTCCTCGTGTCCTCACCTCCTCTTTCCTTTCTTTCTCCTTGCCGGCCTCCTTTTCACTCTTCTCTCGTAGCTTTGAGATAATGTCCTTGGTTTTGCTATCGTCTCTTTTCCTGCAATCTTCTTTCCTCTCCTTCTCTCTCTCGTCCCTTTTCTCCTGCAACTTGGAAATCATGTCTTTTGTCTTGCTACCTGTGCTCTCTCTGTTTTCTCTCCTGTCCTTCAGCTTACTATCCTCACACTTCTCTTTTTCTTTGTTCTCTTCTTTCGTTTCACTTTCTCTGCTCTCCTGCTTCCTGTATCTACCGGACAGCCTGACCCGTTCCTCTATGTGTTCAGGTCCTTTGCTGTTTCTGTCCTCCATCTTAATATCGCGTTCGCTCGAGACGCTGGACTGTCTCCGTAACCCACCGTTCTTCTCGTCGTTCCCTTCCTGACTCAGGCCCATTTTCCTCAGGTACTCCTGCTTCCGGCTCTCCTTCTTCGGCTCACCCTGTAGGAGGAGTGTGACATTGGGAGTGTTGTCATACAGGAAATAAGCACTCAGCATCCTCAAGCACTCAGTAATGATGGGTCAGCATCCAAATAATTCCTGAGCTACTTAAGTTAAACTTCCCAAGGCAATAGTCTGACACTCGATGGCTCCCAAAAGTAAATGGGACCTCACCTTAATGAAAAGATTTAGGAAAGTTTATGTAATTTCGTAAGATGTACAGGCCGCTTGAAATTCCTGCACTGTCAATTTCATTATTGGAGATCCATGCCTTATAAAATAAAGCATGTTCTTCCAGACATACACAATGTATGACGTAACCTGTGACATAACACCTAACCATGCAATAGCATCTGCGACTGTTATGTCTGCCCACACATTTGGTTACTGTAAACACGCACTCTATCCGACGTTATATAGTATGTGTATTTACAGCGAGCAAAAGGACAGGGAACCATTTTATAGTACAGGGATACATTTGCAGAGAGTAGCTAGCTAAGTGTTTGATTTGTGAGCTCTCCATCTGTTTTGGTGCGTGAGGCCAGGGCCCTGACAGATGTATCCTTAAAAGGCAGTGAGGGTAGGAGCAATCAACCAAGGAATTCCATCAAGCCAGGATTAAGAAGCTCCACAGGCTCCGCGGCTTCGTCGAGTGAAGTGACTTTCCTTT
>OMKK01018199.1:1476-16580 GCA_900302305.1 Polymixia japonica
TGAGTTTGAAACATCTGCAACTGAGTCCCAGTGGTGTAGTACTGGTGCTGGTGTTGATGACAGAGTAATTAATTGCCTAATAATGATGCATTGCTCTGTTATGACCACAACCTTGTGCAGCGGCTGCCCTTCATTCTCTGATGAAGGATAATTGTTCCTGCAGCTGTTTGAAAAATTATTTTCTATATTTTACTGTCATAAACACAATAACATAATGAAAGGAACAACTTAACCTTGCAAAGGCAGAGTGGGCTCTATGAAGATGGGACAACTTTGGAATATGAATTACTGGAATGATATTTTGGATGTATGAAACACATGAGTGGGGCTCTGAAAGTCTTTAATAGTATATTGGATTGAAACTAAAACAAGGGTTAACATTATAACAGCAACAGGAGCAGACATACATAAAATTAGGCTCGAGGCCCATTGTCTGTCATCTGGTCAGTGTCATCCTGGAAGCATTATTGACTTTAGTGACAGCATACACCTCTTAATTTGATGTAGCAAACAGTGTGCTATCAATGAGTAGTTATATGCACCCATACTGTACAATTGATCGATAAGCCAGGCTGATGTATCATCGATATTAGCAGCTATTGTTAAATGAGTGATTGATAATGACACAATTTCTAAAGGCCTTTACCTCCTCAGCACAAATGGTTACTGCATGAGCAATGATAATTCATTTTGTCTGATATAGTAATGTAATCAATGACCCTAATAGCTATTGTATCCATGTATATATAGGGGATAAATCTGACTTCCTGTGAGTTAGCGTAAAGAAAAAACAGCATAACGGTGTGTCCTTGTTGTCCTAAATGATTCCTGTCCTCCAGGAAGTCAATCATTCTCTCCTCCCTGCTGATTGGAGGTAATTAGGTGAGCAGAGTATGTAATTGGATAATAAAAGATGCTAATGAGCTGCTGTCCTATTTACTCATAATTTGGCAAGTAGTAGAGGGGCACAGCTCAGCCACACCAGCCACGCTCCTCTATAGCTATAATATAAGACAATGACTCTGCAGTTTACCATAATTAAAATATATAGATATGTATTGTCAAGATAATTATTAAAAATTGGGTATATTGTTATATTCATATAAGAATAATTGGTTGCACACAATTATGTTATTACTTTACTTTATTACTAGATATCATTATTAATCACTAAATTGTATTCCTGGATACATTGAGAGTTGTTTGTGTCTTTGTTTGTGCTGTATTGTTTAATGTTAGCTGTTACACTTTACACAACAATTTAAGCGCTATTTGAGTGCAGATACTGAGTACTCACTAGATCCTTCTGGCATGCCCCCAACTTCAATGTCCTTCAAGCTCCCAAATATCCATTTTTATGGCTAAGAATCATGCAAACCTTTAGCGTGTCTTTCATTCACATGTACCTTGACAAAAATATGAAAGTTATTTATGATAACAACCTCCATGAAAAGAGAGGCCATCTCATCTCACATGGACATATTGTACTCCTTCCTTCCATCTGAATCTTCTACCTCTTTACCTCTTTACCCACCCAGCAGTGCTGCTGGCCTTCCATTGTCCAGGCCTTGATACTGACAAGGTTGACATCAGAGGAGAGCTCTGACACTGGGTGAGTTAGGGCTACCAGCTGTTAGCAATCAAATCTATTTTGAAGTCAGGGACACATGGACCCCCAGGGCCAAACCAGCAACTAGCCCAACCCCTCGCCCCCACCCCGGCCTACAAGCTCCAAGCCCCCCGGTCCCAGAGATAGCCAGCACAGCTGTATTGGTTCCAGATGTTGTGAGCCTGCAGTGAGGCTGTTTTACCTAAGAGGACCCCGAAAATGATGACAGACCAGCATGCAGAGTATGAATGCAGCAAACATCAACAAGTAAGGCAAACAGCTGAAAAAATGAGCTAAATGACTAAAACCTTTTGTACTTTTAAGGGAGCAAGCAGAGCTGCACTCCAAATGGTGTCACTGATGACTGTTATTCTCTATCAGAGCTGAGAGTCTATCCATAGAAAACAATTTAAACATGTTTATTGAGATTCTTTAAATGTTCAAGTTCTTGTCCTTGACAGAGAAGGAGCTCTGTCATCTGATAGAAAAAACACTGGCACTAAATGTTGCTTTAGGAATTCACAGGATCAATGTAAGATATTGGCTTTTGCTGGGAGTTGAATCTATCCTCACTAATATTGGTTTGGATACTAAAGAGTCTAACCTTTATAGTATGATGATCTAAGGCCCATATACTGTGTGGCGTAACAGTTTGTTGACCGCTTTGAAAAGGCTGCAAGACTTGAGGAAATAACTGAATCACAATTACTTGATGTTTGCATGTCTGCCAGATTCAGGTCAAACAAATAACCTGACTTTAGTTAGTATCAAACGAGGAGAAAATTTAATGTAATAAAAATTCCTCAGCCTATTTGAAAGGACAAATATTTTGCTGGTTTGCTGTTGTTAGTATTATTTGTATTTAAACAGATCAAAATCATAAGTTCCCGGGACAGGTGGAATGTCTTCACAAAATTCTTTTTGGCTTGGCCCTGTTTCACACAGCTAAACCTCGAATCACTAAATACACAAATAAAAACAGGTTTAAAAAAACCTGCTAGTAACGAACAATGAAGAGTGTTGCCTGCAAGATCACCATGAGCTTGGGAGCAATACTTATTTGCTAACTTCAAACGATGTCATGACATTTACGTTACGTTGGATCTATTGGTTAATGTGTGATCTTGCTGTAAATCCTCGTTAATTCGAGCAAGTGCAACTGCGGCGCCTCTCTCAATATTTTATGTAGGTCTACAACTCCCTCCTGCGGTCAATCCAAGGAACTACCACATCACCTCATGCAGTTGTAATTTACAAGTTCCTACGCTAATCAAGTTGTTAATAAGAATTCATTTTCAGTCATTTTCAACGGGGATTTGAACATATGCTAAAATGTTACTACACAATTTAACTGACTGGCATGGTCTTCGTGCATAATATGTCGAACTCGAATTTGGGGATTTCCATTATGAGTTGGATTGTATTTCGAATGACTGCTTGATGTACTTTTAGCTATGTAAGCACCTACTTTCCATTAAAAAAAAAAAACAATAGTAATTTTGCATCAAATTAATTGTATGTATACATGGCAGAATACGTTGTATTCTAAAAATTGCCTGTTAGTATCTGAAAACGGAAACAGAAGTAGCCTGTTTTATGAATGGGGGAGAATGTGTCAAAGCGCGTGATTAACACTAATCCCACCCCGCTTCCTTCTTGCGCTACATTCTTCTTCGTTTTCATCACGCTGATGATTATATGTGTAGAATAAGTTTCGTCAGGAGGTTGATGGTTTATCAGTGGAACACAATCGGCGGTCATCCGTATGCCGGTAGCCCGCTGGAGAGGAGAGGAGAGGAGAGGAGAGACACCTGGGCCCAACGAGTGCTATGCTGTTGAATGTGCGATTGCTTTTCTATACCATTTTTGCTTAATGCCGCCATGTTTTCAATTTCAGTAAACAGGAAACAGCATCTCTGTACGACTAGTTCCTGTTTTTAATCCCACCCCCCCGGTTCCCACCCCTCTTGAATGACAGCTCCTCGTCCCACCTTCAAGTTTAGGTAGTCATGGAAATCAAGTTTAGGTAGTCATGGAAATCAAGTTTAGCTAGTCATGGAAAGGTATGAACAACAAACAGTAACACTACAGACAACGCGTCTTCCGTAGTTATGAAGAAGTCTGTTATAGCCTAGGGGGATGGAGACCCCCCATCCCAGTCTGACATGTTTTCTGAAGCAGTCTGTCGAGTGCTTTACTGGAAGTTGCAGCACATTACAGTTGAATGACACATACTCCGCCTATATCTCGTTCAATGGAAATGTACTATGCACGTTCGGTTGCGCTTTCGGTTGTGGACATTGAATATACTTCCGATTGTTAAATTCAAGAGTCTCGCATAGGCCTACCATAGGCAACTATTCATAATTTCCCTAGTTGATATTTTGAACAAAGGCTACAGAGTGTATACTTTAACAAAGTAGCTTAGATTAAAAAAAAAAAAACAGGCTATGTCTAGGTATTTTGACGAATACATTCTACCCAATGCGCAACAGGGTGTAATAGGCCTGCTGCTACGTTGAGGAGTCTATTCCTCTAAATGGGAGGACTTCAGGGTGAGGAAATAAACTGCGCTCTCCACTACGGAGGAGGCATATCGTGCGTAATAGGGAAGTAATCTACTTTCTACGTTGTAGAAGTTCTGCCATACTTTACAGTAACTATACATAGGTCGGTTTTAATTTGTCAATACTCACACCTTGATTTATAATAGGTTTTAACGGCAGTTGAAGAGCAGGCTATCGGGACAACAACAATATTGAATTCGAGAATGGAGACTGGGCAAAACTAAATAGCATTCAGACTACTCGGATACATAAACACAAGTGGAGGAGAAGGCGACAGAACATACAACATTTTTTGAAATGTTCTGAAAACAGAGGCTGTTGATATTTAACTCATTTTGCAGACGGTAAGTGATACTTATAGTCCTTAAATGGACAGTCAAATGGCTCTGTTACGATACATTATGTTGGGCTCATGGCGTGTCAGGCCTTAGGGTTTTATCATAGGGGATAGATGCGCAACTAGTAAATAATGGTGACAGTAAGTAGAACTGTCACGCCCCGTGTTGTGTTCATACGTGTGTGTTTTTGGCATCTGCTTAGACTTACACTATTTCTACTGTAGGTATCAACATGCGGATTTTACAAGCAGAAAAACGAGGTTATAGTGGGATGTAGGTAAAATACAGCGATAGCGCTCAGTAGTGTGAACCCTAAAGGTAAATGGCCGGTATAGCACTTTTACTTAATGCACAGACAGCACTTTTTTTTACTCTTGTACAACATAAAACGGTCATAGAAATTCAAAAGTTCCTCTTTATTTTTTACATTTAAGTGTATCATCAAAGATCGCATTTGTGTCTCAACAACTGTCAACTTTAGTTATGAAATCAGCAGTATTTCCCTCCAGAATATGTTCTGTTAGCAGGTATGTCGTTAGCTCCTCTCTGCTATGCTGTGTCCCAGTGGACCCACTTTCTCTTTGCTGTACCTCAAATCTTTTTTATTTTTTTATTTGACAGGGACAATGCACATTAATCAACACATCGGTTTTCACATCTGTGTAAATGGGCCAGAGTTAGCCAAAGCTAGTTTTCATCTGTAGTCCCTGAGCAGACTCTTAAAAGTGGTAATAAAACTATCCATACAAAAAAACATATACAATACAATACGAAACAAGTTAACATGGTACAGGGGACATATCAATTACAGTGAAATGTTAAAAATGATACCAATGTGGAGCTGATGATTACACGTGATTACAAATTTGATTTGTTTTAAGCCAATTCTTAAGGTTCAGTTTGAAGGTGAGATAGTTGGAGGTCTCTCTTACATCGATGCTCTGAATGAAGTGATAGGCGTGCTATATAATGCTGAACATATGGAATGATCCCAATATTGGTAACAAATATAACAGTTAAATATAGATACAGCAATACAGATCAATCTGAATCTGATATTTTCCTAGGGCTACTCAATTATGGCAAAAAAATTAAACTTAAAAAAGCTTAAATCATCTTGAGCCTTGCAAGGCCAATGCTGACATATTCGACCGTTTTGGTACTACACTATGTCACAAAATATATATTTAAAAAAGGACTCCTGCCCTCCTGCCTCACACATCCACACATATTGTTGTTACCACAACTTTATTAATGTTTTTTTAAGGGTTACTTTACGTAAACTTAAGTAGCTACAACCGCATGTTACCACAACTTTATGTAATTTGTGTAATGTAAGTTATTGTAGGTGTTGCATCATCAAACACATTTCTCAGATGTTCTGTTTTATTTGTATAGAAATTCAACCTTGTTATAGAGCTCAAATAGTTGGCGTCATGCAATCCCGGCATTCAACAGTCGAAATCAAAACACCGCCATAATGGCAGGAAAGCGGGAATATTGCTTCATTCAATTGAATTCATTCACACAGTATAATGTAGTTAACTCTTGGTAACTAACACTACATACAAGTTAGCACACTGATTACATTACACTACCCGTTGCTTTTGCTAATGTTAACTGAGATGAAGTGACACTTACCCTCCCAGTGACAACAAAGCAATTTTAGCCGGTAGACTCCAAAGCTGAATATTCATCACAAATCCAGATTTCGTCCATTTGTACCCCTCCAGGCTTTTGTAGGCTTTCAAAGACTCTCCAGAGTAGGACGAGGGAAAGAACATCAAGTAATTGTAGATGTCTGGATACTGCAGGTCTGCCATTCTGTCTGTTTCAATACACGTGAAAAGCACCTGGGGCATTATAAGGCTCAGTAATGTTAATCAAGTTTTGTAATATAGTGTTCAATGTCCTTGGAATTAAAGTGTGGAGTGAACCCTGACGGCTTGAAATCGACGCTGGCGCCATTCATTTTTGTTCACGCTTTTCCTGCCAACATGGCGGTGTAAACAAAACGAGTCACATGACGCCCGAAGCTCTATTGCATACAAGCCTAAGCTTCTGTTGAACGAAGCGAAGTGAAAGTGGAAAAGGAGATTGGGTCGTGAGGTTACCCGCAAGTTATACATTAGCATACACCTAATCAGAGCCCAACGACTATGTTCTTTCTGCTGTAATTTGTTCTCTTGATGTTTTATTGTTGGGGATGATGTTGACGACGTTAAGCTTGAAACATAAAAGACATAAAATAAAAATGCCACAGCCTGGCTGAGAGTGAGTTTGAGTTTTAGGGAGGGGTGAAAGTGCACCGCCCTAAAGGAAAGGGGTGCACTGGATTTCTATCACAAGACAAAACGAGAGCATCATTGCGAAACGGAATGCAGAACTTGTAATCGTTTTATGTCGATTATCTTGTTTTCATAATCGTTGGAAGCCAAAATCGTAATTGAAAATAAAATTCGATTAATCGCCCAGTCCTATATTGTCCTAGCTTTAGCTTCCTGCAGACAAATCAAGTCAAAAAACATTCTATAAGACTGAATTGTCTTGTTAATCCCAATATCTGAATACAGTTATATACTTTTTGGGAACACAAATAACTCTTCCCCAAATCTATAAACTAGAGATCTATAAACTAGACTATTGGTCTATTAGGCCTATGTGTTGTAAACAGACAAAACCTGCAGCTGAATGAATTGGAGACTGACTGTGGACTTACTGTACAGTCATTATTCATCCAAGTTAGCATGACTTAGTTATCGTATTAATAATTATGTACCAGAAAACACGTGTGTGTTTTGCAAAATCACTCCAGGTATCATTACATTCTCAAAGTTGATCTGTTCATAGACAATTGATGAACTTGGGGATTACGGCTGTGGTGACATTATTAAGAATATCTTTTGAGGTGCTGTGTACAGTAGATTTTGGATAATTTTGTTTTCTATAGGCCTGTTCTAGTATTAGTATTCAGAGAAGAAATTATTCCAGTGAACTAGAATACACAAAAAACGAATTGATCTATACTATTTTTTTTTCCTAACCAAGGTTTTTTCTGGGAGTTTTTCCATGTCCTTGTAGGGTTTAGGTCAGGGGGGTGTTGTTTAATTCTTGGTGACTGTGGGCTTGTAAAGCCCTTTGAGACTGTAATTTATAAATAAACTTGTATAAATAAACGACTTGACTTAATAATTTGATTTGACTTTATTTATTTTAAATTCGCTTTTCACTTGCACCCCCCAGGGAGGTCAGAGGTCAGGGTCAGCTACATTAGTGTCCCAGGACCTGGTAGGGATTCACTATCTTGCTCATGGACACTTAAGCAGTGTGAATGCTTGCTGACATGAGGACCCAGGCAAGTCTCAGTATAGTGTATTAACTTGAAGAATTTCAAGACCAGTGGCTATCACTCCAGTTGGCCTGTTTATTCAGGATCCGACTAGACTTCATCAGTCCTGATGAACACACTAAAATCTGTTATCACTAGTTTAGTAGCAACCTTCAAACTGGATGCACTCAAGGTTGAGGAGCATTGATCGATTAATAAATGTCTTGTTCAGTCCAAAAATATTATTCCAAATTTCCACATTCTTTCAATATGATTTGATCAATATGATGACCACAGTTGTAAACAAATCGTTGCTTATGTTTAAACTATATTCTGTGTAAATCATATTCTGTTTTGCCCAATGAATTAGGCTTCGTCACACTTTCAAATTACTTAATTTGAAAAGTCACATTATAGTATAACTAGTTATAGTATAACTACTCTATGATGCAACTCTAAGTTGTGTTTTAAGTGAAACAGGAAACCAGGACTCTATACTGTCGAGGACAGGAAGTACTGTAGTAAAAACTGTCATCTTGTTGGCTAAAAACAGATTTAAACTGTCTGTCGTTGTGTCAGCTGTTTCTGTTTGGTGTACTTGTTTTCCAAACCCTTTTTATGTTTATGCTACACTTGCATTTGTTTCTTTATTACTGCTTTTGAAGATCAAGCGCTCCCATTCTCTCTGGGAAAGATTACTATCATAATACCAGATGGCATTTACACTGAGGGGGTTATGGTTGTTTCCTGTGATCAATGTGAAATAAATGATTGCTTTGGGGATTCAATTGGCCGTGATGACATGTTGGTTGGAAATGCAGAGTTGGCTCATAGAGTTGGCTAACCTCATGCTGTTATGGTCTAAAAATATTTTTCCCCCACAAAGCTCCGCTTTGTGATGGTTTAAAAATTTAGATTATTTGGATGCTTATACAAGATGTCCTATTGCCCTGGCTCTTGCAGCTCTGTTTAATCATGGCCCAATGGACACAGATGAACCAGCTGTTTCGATACCTGCCAACACAGACAGTCACAGACCTGTACCCTCCAGCAACCTTCCCCATAGAAGTCAGATATTTTTTGGCTGACTGGATTGAAGAACAGAGATGGTACATGCACACACACACACACACACACACCATACACAGACCTCCATACAGACACACATTTACACCAACACGTACACCCACATCCATGCTGTAGATTGGGATTTGTGTCTTTACCCGTGTGTGTGTGTGTGTGTGTGTGTATGTGTTGTTCTCAGGGAGGATTTTGAACTGGAGAAGGTGGAGCAGGAGAGCCAGGCCCAGGCTCTGCTGGAGCAAATCATCTCTATCCTGCAGTCACTGGCTCAGCAGAAACCCAACGTGGTAGAGAAAATGAGACTGATGCACATCAGCAGAAACATGGTAGGTTGTATACTAACGGCTCCCAACGTCGGGTCCATCAGGGTACAGAGGAGGGTTTGAGGGATAAATAAATATGTTTGACTATTATTTTGCTGCCTGGAAGTAGGGCTGGGCGACATCACAATGTCTTTGGAGCTAATGGCGATATTGGATACAAGACAATGTTTTTCTATTAATTCTATGCTACATGTCCATATAACGTCTTGCGTAAATATTTGGAACAACCGGCCACACATAGAGAGCGAAACAGATAAAGGGAGAGGATGTTTAGTGTGGATTTTTAAGAGCCACAGTGTTGTAAAATTATATTAAAAACATGTAGGCTAAATAATCTCGATATTCACGATATTCTCAATATTCATTGAAATATATATATATATATATAGATAGATAGATAGATAGATAGATATATATTGGCCAACCCTACCTAGAAGTTATCCCAATAAGAAAATATATGTCGGATCATATGTTTCACTATCCCTTTTATGATCTCTTTTATGATCACACCATGACATTTAATTTGGTATTAACAAAAACTATTCTTAGTCTGGGTTACTGGGGACGTAATCTCATCAAGTGGGAGTTGTCTAATGTTGTCCCATGTGTTTCTGTTGTGTAAAGATGTAAGAAACAGAAACGGCCATCAGTGCCAAGACATACTGGTACATTCATACTTTATGTTTTGATCAGATTTGCCTGTCTTGATTTGATTTGTCTTGATGCAAGTGTCTGTCTCGTTCCAGAACATGTTCCGGCAGCAACCCCTGCAGTTCGGGGTGATGGTCAGAGATATCCTTAGGAAGGAGAGGGTCCTGCTTAGCAAGGCTGTAAGATCCCATATAACCACACTGACTGTATTCTGTTTAACCACAATGAAACCAACCTCACAATGGCCTACTTATATGCCTGAGTACCATTGTAGGTTATGCTGAAGATTTTCATGAAGATTTTATTTTCGAATTACATTTTGAACTAAAGTAATTAGTCAGTTTCATTCCATAAAGCTGTACATCCATTTAGGAAGAACCAATTGCCACCTGAAATTCATTAGTTAATATTTCAAAAACACAGCCGATTTTATTCTCACAAGACGTAAATATTATGGAAGGAAAAGTCTTATGATGACCTAAATAAATTTAATAGTAATTGTGTACTTTACTTTGTGTGCTTTGTCATTTTTCAAGAGTAGAGGTCATATCTAATTTTGGACCCAGTGTCTTCAGTTGCATGCTGATATACTACATACTGTATACTGTATATTAAGGATTGTCCCATATCTGTAGCCCTCTAAGACACCCAGCCTGGCACAGTTCCCCCAGTCCCCAAACAGAGAGCCGCCCTCCTCTGCTCCCAACATGCGGGATGTGGACCACCTGGTGCTGAAGGTGCTAGAGCTCCAGGACTGCAGACAGAAGATCCACCAACTGCAAGAGGAGCTCAACTGGGAGAGACAGAACTTTGAGGCTTTGCAAGGTGAGCGCTTGAAGAAGCACTAGTACTCTCCCTGTCACTTCAGGTACAGAATGATCTTTGAAACTGAACCCTGGTTTGCGATTTGATGTCTGCCCAGGACCTATCCAACAGAACGGATTGGACCCACAAAATGCTGAACTTCAGAAAGTCCAGAACAATATTCAGCAGCTAGAGTACAATGTAAAGGCCATGGTCAAGGTAAGCATAGACATGCTGTGTGTGGGAACCTTTTTTTTAATTATTTGTAAAGAGATGTAAAAGATGTAAGTTAAGTAAAAGTCTAGACTGTCAGTTATTGTTATTATTGATTGACTACTTTTTGCTTTGATGTTAAAACTGATGATGTTGATGTTAGAAAATGCCATTTTGTTGTAGCCATTCCTCTCAGCTTTCAGTGCCGTATGTGTAGCCGTCTGTCTCTGTATGCTGTTCTGAACCAATGTGCTGTGTGTGTACTTATGTATGTACTCTGTGTGGGCATGTGTATTTTTGTATGTAATGTGTGTGTGTGCGTGTGCGTGTCTGTGTCTGTGTGCGTGTGCGTGTGCATGTGTGTGTAATTGCTGTCCTATAGAACCGTCTCCAGCTACTCCAGGGGACTGTGGACTGTCTGGACCAGTGCCAGTCACGCCTCATCAACAGGCTTAAGGAATGGAGGTGGGAGCAGCACCAGGCCACCATCGGACATCCGTTTGAGGACAACCTCAGCTCTCTGCAGACCTGGTGAGGCACACCAGACTCCGGCTGCTCCCCTCTGGACTTGTCTGCCGTTTCTCGTGCTTTCATTTTCCGGTTTATTGCAACGTGCACCGAATGTAAAGATGACGTTTAACCTTAGGTAACCTTAGACACCCACATGGCTATCTTTGAGTACTGTGCTGTAGCTAAAAAACTGTTGTCAAACTTTATTGACCTCAACGGTAGTTATTTTTAGGGATGGGAGGCTGATGGGAGACAGATTTTCCCTGCTGCTCCAGGGCTTTGAACAGGCGACTTTCCATCTACTGTTGCTCAATTTGATGTTGTTTACATATATCAAAGATATATATTTCACATATTTACACATCAAAGTATCTTTGAACTAATTATGGTTCACTTGATTTGTCACTCGAACTGTGTCAAATAAGGTTATAATAAGGTACAGTAAAATGTGTCTATTTTCAAGCATTCAAGATGAATCAACCAGTTAGACTCAGGATATAAGGTTTGCTGACAGGTTCTGGGCATGTTCAGTCATGTCTGGAAAGAATTCAGATGGGTTAATCAAAAAATCCAAACAATTATGACTCCTCTCCTGTTCTCTTTGAAGTCTGAATTATTAAATAATTCATTCAAACATGGAAACACTGAAGGAATGTGAAGCAACTTGATGCTTATCGTGTCTACATATGGAACTATTTGTTTTTCATTTGTAAATATGTGAAAACATCTGTGAATAAATGCTTTTTAATTTGATATTTTCACTCAAAAAATGGCAATTTCCATATTCATAGTCCTTAAACGATTTTGTGAAAAACAGCAAACTCATATTTTTGGATCTAAAAAATGAAGGAGGATGTGTTGAAGGAACTGATGTGCGGTCAGCCTTCAACACTGACTGCTCCAGCAAGCATTCGTCACGATCGCAAGAAAAAGGGTCCACAATTCAATGGGCTTTGTAAACGTGTCTAAACGCCGTTCTAAATTGTGATGCTTGGGGAGGAATGCTTTTCCTTTTTTGTAGACTCTTTGGATTTCAATCATGTCGCTGCTTGCTGGAGCAGTAAGTGTCATGTCACAAACATATTATCTCCTTGCATCCCAAGAGGCTGAGGTGAAAACAGAAGTATCCACATAAATAGAGGGCGATTCAGATATATTTAGATCCAAAAATACGAAATTGACATTTTTGAGTGAAAATATTAAAATGAAAAGCATTTTTTCACAGATATTTTCACATATTTGTAAGTGGTGGGTTATAGATACAAATTGCTCTGCATTTGTTTGTGCATTGTGAGTTACAGATGCAAATCCTTTTGAAACTATTCTAGCTCCATATTTACAGATTTTGATTTTGATTTTGAAGTTTGGCTTTGCTTTCTGCCTTCTCTCTCTCTCACACACTCTCTCTTCCTCTTTGAGGTGTGAGCAACTGGTTGGTGTGAACGGGAAGCTGAGGCAGGAAGTGATGCTGGTTGGGGAACCAATCCCAGAGCTCCAAGAACGACTGGGGCAACTTCTACGGGCCCTGATTCAAAGGTAGTACAGAAGCTGTCAATACAATTTGTAAAATATATGTTTAAGTCTTCAAGTTTTCTACAAACATTACATTATTCTCTAATTATTGAATCAGTAATGAAAGCCAATTTTCTGATGATCCAGAAAAAAACAATAAATAAAATTTCTCTTGACTCACAAAGAGCCAGAGACACACAAAGAGCCATGTATTCTTATGGAATGGCTCATTTATTGCATTCCTTCCCTTAAAACACAACACAGAAGTCTGTTTAACTCTAATGACCCATGTCCCCCTTTAACTGTTCCAGTTCTCTGATGGTAGAAAAACAGCCCCCGCAGGTCATCAAGACGCAGTCTAAGTTTTCCACTACTGTGCGCTATCTTCTGGGGGAGAAGGTGGCTCCGGGGAAGCCTGTGGTACTAAAGGCACAGATCATCACTGAAGCCCAAGCCAGGAGTCTGGGCCAGTTGGGCAGTATGCCCAGGTGAGCGCTTCATACAGGAATTCTGTGACAAATGCAGAGTGCACCATGGATGGCTGTACATGGTGATTGGGGAAGGTTGTAGAGTGCTACGCCCTGAATAAGGGCATTGAAGTGGATCTTAGTTGGTACTGTACGGTTCTGTTTTGGTTGTATTTTCCATCTTTAGCAGTGGTTATCAAAGCTATCCAGGGACCTCCTGTGGTCCTTCCTCCTCCTGCTGACCTCCCAGCAAAATTAGGAATTGTTTAGTTCCGCTATAATTTGATTCCTCGTAAATTTACTCAATTAGAGGTCGAACTGACTGTTCTGATCATAGGTTTCACTTTCACCACTAGTATCTGTCTGCAATTCCATACTAAATGAACGACAAAATCCTCCTATATGGGGATGTGTAGGACAACATTTTATCAAAATAGGGTCCGTGGCCTTATGTGCCTGTGACTGACATGAAAACATCTGAGAACCTCTGATCCCTGAAACTTTGTTCTATTATATTTCTACCGGGACAGTTTTTCTGACACCTAAGAACAGAAAGATTAAAGCCTCTGGAAAGTTGGCATCAAATAGTAAAAGTGCATATATGATAACAAAGTTAAGTGTCTTATTAAGCATCCACCAAAATGTGAGTACAAATAAACGTTCATAACTGTTAGAAAACCCAGCTGAACAACAGATCATCGTGCTGATTAGACCGTTTCTCGGGAATGTCTGGGTGTGATTCAGGCTTTGAAGTAACCCTGCTGACTCAAGACCGCTGAGTTACAAGACCGTTACAGTTTGACACTTAGCATGTTTCTCAAGTTGAATCATTTATTGGTGCTTTCTTTTTAAATGGTTCATGCTGCTTTTACCCTGTAGCACTCTGAGACTCTTCGGAGTGAAAAGTGCTTTACAAATTAAATCTATTATTATTATTATTATTATCAAGTCCTGCAGCAGCCATTCCTTTATGGTACCAGGTCATACTGGTAATAACGCTTGCCTATCTACTATCCTTGGATTAGGTTAATGGACGGGTTTGTATATGTCATTAGCCCCATGTGTAAGATGTGCCCTCTGCTGACCAACATGAAAACAAACCGACAGGTGTTATGCCCTTTTTTCACTCCCTGCCAGAAATCCACTACCCTGCATGTGAACGGGCATCACAGGCTATGAATCCTTTCTGGCTATTAACTCATACCCAGATCTGTAAATCCGTCCTGTTTCTTACCCAGTATATTAGAATTTCTGGAACCAGACAGACACAAAGATTAAAGCCACTACAGACAGGATTCTTTAATATATCATTATGAAATACATTTTGGTTGCATAGTGTAACGGCTATGGAAGAATGACACCATCACCATTAAGATTGTTTTCCTAGAAACCTGGCATTTTTGAAGTTGCGCATTGGGTATTTCCACTTTAGATCATTTTATGTTTTTCTCCATGTAACAGAAATAAACTACCTTACTTTTTAGTCTGCTACAGTTATCAGAACACATCAGACAAGTCGTTTTTTTGGTGAAAAAGGCAGCATTCCATTATCAACGCTAGCCCATTTCACTTTAGCTGCTGTGTAAAGGCTAATTCTTCAAATATAGGGCACTTCTTAGCATGGAAATATGACACCATTATGTCAGATGTGTGTTTTTACTTTTGATATATTACAAAACAGCAAATATTTCCATACTTA
>OMKK01018205.1:1156-13751 GCA_900302305.1 Polymixia japonica
GAAAACCTGAAAAAGTCTTGATTGAGTTTATTAGTCAAACAGGACTCCCAAATTTTCCTGGGTAGACTCTCGCGAGAATGCTCGACTTATTGCCAATATAGGGAGAGAGACAGAGATAGAGATGATGACGTTCAATCTCAACAACACCGCCAACTCATAAATTACATATACGAGAAAATTATTATTTATCTTTATTATTGTATTTCTATCATATCAAGTGCAAAAGATATGTTATGCCTCGCGTGGTTTGGGTCACGGTTTCTATGGTAACAACACTGACGCCCAGTTGTGTGTTTTAGCTAGCACACCTTCATGGTTAGCTTTTTGCCTTTTGCTAATGAATTCAGCTTTAGGGCAATACGATGTCAAGAAAGCGCCCAGAGAAAGTAAAAGACAAATCAGAAAAGGGGAATGTTGGAGTCGAAGAAGATCCCCCGAAAACTTCTACAGGTATGAAGCTCATGATTTTCATCATAGTCAGAAAACAGGCAACATTGATTAGCTACTCCCTTCAGTCTTTTAGTGCTGTTGTCACTGAGATAACTTACCTAGCACTATGCGCTGGGACCAACCATTGTTAAGTAACTAAGTTAAGTTACAGTACAAGTTACAGTAATGGTAAGTTACTAAATACAGTAATGTTATAAGGCTGTTGTCACACTGGGCAGCTTTTTTCTTAGTACCGCACCTTTGGTCTTTGATGGCAGTTGTGGTTGCATGGTCTTTGAACTCTACTATTCTAACCCATCTTACCTTCTACAGATGATTATCAGTGCTCAGGCAACCTGGAGATCGATGTCACTGAGCTTTGTGCTCTTCTAGGCATGAAGGAAATCCTAGCTGTCACTGCAAAATACCCAGCCTCCCCCAACCCAGCGACGGATAAAGATAACATTGGTAAACAACCGGTCCCAATTTGAAAAGCATTGCCCAGTAGGTAGACAGACAGACAGGCCTGACTTTTAATGTATGCATGTCCCTCGTACATGCGTTTGGTTGGGTGCATTATTGTCCTAATTATTAATAATATAGATTGTATTTGCTTGTTTGCTTTTAAAACACTTTGGTCAACCTTGATTGTTTTAAAATGTGTGTGTGTTTTTTGTTTGTTTGTTTTAAATAAACTTGAAAACTTGAAATGAACACAAAACACTGCATGGATTTCTATTATTTTCCTGTTAGTTTCCATTTCAATTCATTTTATCATTCACATCCTTGTAACTTCAGAGAACAGCCAGTCCCAGATTGAGACCACACCTTTGTACCCTCGGCCTTGCCTCCAAGTGGAGTTGGAGAATGAAGACCCTCGCAGTGTCAAGAGTATCAGGGTTTTTGGTGAGAGCCCTATGTCACAGAGGAATATTAAAAAACAATATTCTACTTCGGTATAATATTTAGAATTTTCAGTATTCTTTTCCCCATTCGATTACCTGAGCAGTCAACAACTAACATGCAACATTTGTTCATGTCTGAAAAGTTAACTTCTAAGGCATTTGCCAGCTGATCTAGCAATATAGTGATGTAGTGGATCACTTCTTTATTCCGTATTTAAATATCAGATTTGTTTCAATAAGTACTTTTGACTACTGAAATAATTGATAGGGATAGACAGAAAAACAAGTGTGGAATAAAGTCTTCAAATGGCAAGTAAGGTTGTAAGTTAATAGCTAACAAAGTCAGGTCAGTGTTGGTGTATTAAAAAATAAGAATTTAGTACAGTAGTGAAACATAACTCAATACCATTTCTCATTTTGACAAGAAATCCTTGTGAATCTACATTTTGGCTGAACTGAAGAGTATGTTTTTACAGTAGACAAAAAGAATAACAAAATGATTATTTTGCATGAATATACAGGTTGGAAGGTAGATCTGCTGATTGCTCAAGTGCTTAACAAGATCTTTCCTTGCTTGGGCAGCCTACAGAGCCTTCAGTGAGTATTACCATGTTGAAAAGAGATGTTCGTCCCCTTGTTACATGGAATACAATTTTTTATTTTTGTTTAATTATGTAATCTTGCCCATTGTGTTGCAGGTTTTGGCAGGCCGGACTGACAGATCCAATCGTAATGTCCCTCAA
Organism: Polymixia japonica; assembly: GCA_900302305.1. NCBI lineage: Eukaryota > Metazoa > Chordata > Actinopteri > Polymixiiformes > Polymixiidae > Polymixia > Polymixia japonica. The sequence goes on from OMKK01018205.1 coordinate 3,234, forward strand.
GAACACAATGTCTCTCTGTTCCAACCTTAGGTGACTGGAAAATTATTCTCCTAGTAAACACAATGTACAGCCTTGTTTCTTAAATGAGTCTGGCTTGAGAGACTAGATTTGATTTGAAATGATTTGGGACCAAATCTGAAAATGTCTAGGAGCCATACCGTTGTAGAGCAGAAAACTGATGTATGGTGAAAGATATGAATCAAACAATTTAGTCTTTTTCTTATCCATCCATTCTTCATTTTTATTAGGACTGTGGTATTAGAAGGAAACCCTCTTCTGGAGCAGAGTTACCACCTTCTTTTTTCCGAAGACAGTGTGTGAGTCAGTCACCAATTATACCACTTGTGCACATACACAATTAACCCGATTTGCACACACACACACACACACATGCGTAAACACATGCCTGCCTAACTCACGTGTTAATCAGCATGATTCTGCCCACCTCTCGTTGGTCATGAAGCCTCACCCACTTGTCACTACGAAATAACCGGATAGGAGATGAAGGGGCACGTCTGATTGGGTTAGCGCTCTCCACAACTAAATCTGCCAACAAGACTCTCATATCACTCAACCTGGCATTCAATTCTATCGGCGATGCAGGTGCTGCCCATATAGCGCAGGTATAACCCAGAAGCATGTATATATATGTATATATTTCCGTATGTTCCTTGTGTAACCGCTGATGGCAGCTGATGGTGTCATCCTCCTCCTGTTTTACCCTACCAGGGCCTGCGTTTGAATCGTGCTCTGCTCTGTCTCTCCCTGTCTAATAATAAGATCGGGGACACAGGGGCTGCTCATCTGGCTGAAGTGAGTTCTCAAACTCTGAATCCTAAAATGGATCTCTTATACTGTAATACTACATCACCCATTTACATTAGATTTTAACCACAGTGAAAATGCATTTCAAACTCCATTCAGGTTGTTTCATATCAAATCTTACAGTAGCTGTTTCATAATAAGGCCCACATTCCTCATTCCTTCTGTTTGGTTCAGATACTTGGTCAGTTTGCTCTAACTCATGAAGAAGTGGTGGAGAGGAGGAAGTTGTTAATGGAAAGAAACCAGTCTGTAAGTGTGGGAACCCACTTTAAGATTTGTTTTTAAGATAGAGGATAGACTCCCTCATACACACATATACACACACACAGCATACATTAACATGCACATACACATGCTTTTAGTCTCCCTCTGTATTTTTGCAGTTGTGTCAAGGGGTCAGTGCTGAGCGGTCTCCTGTGGAGCGACCTCCCTCTCCCCCCAGCAACACCTCACTGAATGTCAGCAAAGGGGCAAGCAAGGCCGCCCCCAAAAAACGGGTAACATCCTAAAAAAGGTGGAAAACAGAAGGCCACAAATGACAATATGGTGTTTTTGTTTTTTTTTACCTATTTCCTCCTAGTTAAGTGTGATATTCGCAACAAGGTTCCCAACGTTTGCTTGTAACACTAGAAAGGTGCATGTGTTCTCTGAGGGCCTGAGTCAGAGAAGCTTTTAACAACTGACTTTGAGGTCTGTCAACTTACAGGAAACGTCCAAAAAAGATGACAAACTGTCTTCCGACCTGTCAGGGCCTCCCCCAAAGAAAGACGACCCAAAACCAACCAAGAAATGTAATCACTTTTCCCATAACTATTTGTATTATTGTTTGTCGACAGCAGGGTTTTTTATTTTTTCAGTGTATTTGGCTGGACCACAACAGCGGGGCTAGCCCTGTAAACTCAAATGTCTGTCCATCACTGAGTCACTCACTGACTCACTGAATGACTCACGGCCGAGTGTTGGAGTTTACCCATTGGTCGATGTATCCATTTAAGCTCTCCAGCAACAAGGCTTTTGGCCACAATTTCGCACATTGACCATACACGGTCCAGCCATATACTAGGTGTTGACCTAGTCTTGTTTCCTTAAATTTCTCCTAGCTGATCCCAAGGTGCCTCGTGGTAAAGGGGGCAAGTCAGCAGGCAAAGAGAAAGGCCCCTCGCTGTCTGAGCAGGAGGTACCAGTAAAACTCTATTACTACAAGACAAAGTTGTTATAAATTGTCTACAAAAAGCTACAATAAAAAGTTATATGAGATATGATATTTGAAGGGGAAAAAGCATAAATTATTTTTTTTTGGAAATGTGATTGATTTTTGTCTATGTCGGTTGCTGGTTGCCTTATGGTGATGACTGCCTTAAATAACCAGCTTACAATACTTAATACTTGTCTGGTTTATTTGTGTAGAATTTAATGTTACAACACTTTTGATCATGATGATTATGTCTTGAATGTCAAGATGCTTCTCTCTCCCTCCACCAGATGGTTGAGTTGGTGGAGATAGTGAGCCCCCTGCTGGAGCCATCAGTGCAACACAGGGACGGCCAAATCATTCTGCTGGGCAACACTGCCCTCACCTCCCTTAACCTGGCAGGTGAATAACTATAGCATTGTAGCATTAAGGTTCTATTACTGTCTGGGTGAAAAGAGACTACCAGCTAATATATTATCTATTTATATTTGCTCAAGAGTTAACTGTATAGGTTATATCAGGTGCATAGTCAGATTGTTGTTTCTTTATTTTGATTTCTGTTAGTTTCTGATTTCTGATTTCTGTTAGTTGGCTAGACAGCAACTCCTCCTCCAGGGTTCTGCGCAAAACAAATAATGAACTAATGCAGACTTTTAACAAAACAGTACTTTTATACTTAAATGTAATGCATCTGTTTATGTTGTGTTCTTCTTTCCCCTCTGTAGGAAACCGAATAACAGAGCAGTCGCTGCCTTTGTTTCTGTCATCACTGCAAATGCAGACTGAGGGAGGAGGCCTCCTACGCCTCTGTCTCCAGGTGTGTCTCCCTCACAGTACACTCGTATACAGACTGCATAGGTGACAGCACCGGGGACATCCTTTGATTCAGTCAGTTAAAAATGTAAAACAACTACATTCAGTAATAAATTATATTAATTTTCAATGATGTACTGAAGATGATATATATATGATATATAAACCTTTGTTTAAGAAAAATGCATTTTTAGATTTTAAAGGTCTGCTTTTTGAATTAGTTGGACTGAACTGGAAGTGTTGTTTGTTGGGTACGTTGTAAATTTTATTTTAGAAGCAATGTCAATGTACCTGTGTGTATGGATCACTATCATCATTATCAATAACTGCTAATCTTTCACCATCTCAGTGATGTTCAATTTGATTTCAGTTCATTTTGCCTCTCCCTCTCAGAGAAACTGCTTCCTTCCAGACTGTGAATCCTACGTCAAGATACAGGAGCTTATGACTCCCCGAGATCCACTGAACAAAAATGCTGCTGGACAGATGGAAGAGGAGGAACAGGACGCATAGTATTGACAAAATATGTTATATTTTAAGTCAATTACATGCAGCAAACACCAGATTCTTTTTTTAAAATTCAGTTTCCAGAATGATCCTATATTGTTACCCTCAAGCATAGAATAATAAATAAAAAACATTTTACTCTAGCTGGTGTATTTTTGTATATATATATATATATATATATATATATATATATATAATAATTTCTCTTATTTTATTTGAGTTTTAGTTACTATTAATGGAATAAATATAATGTACAATGTAAAATTATGTCAGTTTCTTATTTTACATATAATAGAAGCCTTGCTGGTGTGAATCTACAGGAATATTGGGAATTATGTGACATGAGTTAAGGATTTAAGTAAAGCAAATTGTTTGCTTAACAAAACAGCTGACAAAGGTGGCGTTGTCTCCACTCTGCTGCGTTTCGACCCTACAAATATGGCTGCCAAACGCTTTTAAAGTACTCACTTCCTGTCCATGCTCAAAGGAACCACCGATATGAACCCCTCGCTTCCGGTAATGCCTCCTTTTCGGCAGCGGCTATTTCCTCGCCAACATGCCAGTGAGTACACGAGCGATCGGAAAATTACATTTTACCACGTTTGCGAGTGTTTGAAAGCCACAACACCCCTCGATATGTACATAAGAAATTAGCGGTTCGGTTCTTGTTCAATTTAGACGCATACGCTCAGTAAATGTCTCGGTATTGAGCACAGTCCTCCACATTTGAGCGCATTGGGAGCGCGTTGTGATACAAGATGGCTGCGTACATATCGCAAACATGGAGACAGTTGAGCAGAGAATTAAACGAGATACTATTACCGAAATCCTACGACTTATTGTCTCGACAGTAACCATCTATATGTATTCCGTGTTATCACATGGTCAATGTTAAATTTTACACTTCCCAAATCATCTAACGTTAGTTTTAAAATGTTGGCAAGAGAATTAAACTGCGCAGCGTTACCTAACGCAGCAAATCTAGGCCTAACGAGTAGTAATGGTGTTACAGAATTGCGATTCATCACATTTAAGCAGAATAAAAGGTGACGCTTAGGTTTAATACGTAATGCAGTGCAAGTAATGCGCTAAATTGTCAATTCCTTGACCGTATTACTTATCCTTCACGACACTCTTCACCGCTTCGCCAGATAGCAGCCATGTTGTTTGTCTATGCTGATAGATTTTTATAAAATTAAACGAAGTTGATGTTGGCCCTATAATTGATCATTGTTTTGTGTGTGTTTGTTTGTTTGTTTTGCAGCTCGCAAAAGACTTGCTGCACCCATCCCCTGAGGAGGAGAAGAGGAGGCACAAGAAGAAGCGGCTCGTTCAGAGTCCTAACTCTTACTTCATGGACGTGAAATGTCCAGGTAATTCCGCATACAAGTCAATTTGTCAGTGTTTATGCATTTTAAGTGGCCAAACATTGTGGTTAGAGCTGGTAAAAAGTACTGTTAATCTGACAATTTTTCCAGGATGCTACAAGATTACAACTGTGTTCAGCCATGCCCAGACAGTAGTGCTGTGTGTGGGCTGTTCAACAGTCCTGTGTCAGCCCACTGGAGGCAAAGCCCGTCTCACAGAGGGTAGGTATAATCTTGCACTAATGTTCTTCTAGGGCCGATAGTCATCGACAATCTGTCAGTACTGGTTCTAAAACAGTTTGTTCTCCCCAGTATTCTGTGGAATGAAAGCATTTTTTTTTCATTACTGTCCTTCCTTGTCTGTGTTATGTCTGTACTTAAGCCACTGGGGTCTTTCAGAGTAAAATCGGACCGTGCGTTGTCTTTCAAATATTAAGAAATTGGTTACAACTCATTGTATAATCCCAAATTTTACAGTTCTAACTTTTTTTTTATACCCTTTGGTGCTTTAAATTCAGTACAGAATATTGACACATTGTAAATGGGTATATTCTACTTCTGTCTGCACCAGATTCGGCCTTCCTCCCCTCACCCAAACTTGTCATTTAGCCTAAGTCTGACGGTCAGCCTGGCATCACAGCCACGTCACCAGCCACTCCATTTTAAATGTCCATTTGCAGATGGCTTTGAGATGGAGAAGGGATTTTTTTTTTTCCTTCTGAATTACCTTATTCATGTGTGATATTGTTAAAGCCTTTAGCCGCACTGCTAAGTGACTGGGCTGCCTCCATCATGGTTTTCCAATCTCATTCCAGTGCCAGATAGACCTCAGTTTGCAGAAGGGTGGCGCTAGATCACTGGTTCCCCCCTTTCGAAGGCTGAGAACAAAAATGTGCTTCATGGCTTTGGTGCCACTGCTGCCCTATAGTTAAAGTCGCACATTTGATGTTTTTTGTTTGTATAACCAAATTTTGCCTGCATTTGTAAACAGTCAATGCTTAAATGTTAAGAGATGGCATCAGTTTACTTGCCACACACAATTTGTTAGTAACATTAGTCAGAGGGTACATTTACACAATCTCATGTTAGAATAGTCTAGTGTCGACTCCTGTATCGACAGTATCTAGAACAATAGTGGTATGCAGTGCTGGCAGTATTTCTCCTCTGTCCAGTAAAGCCCCCTTTCAACACCAGTGACCAACTGTTGTCCTCTTGTATCAGGGTGCTCATTCAGGAGGAAGCAGCACTAGTTGCGTTTCCTGGTGATGAACAGGAGAGGAGGGGTTGGACCGGTTGATATCAGCGTCTTCTGCCCCAACATGGTGGTCATTGCTTCACCCAAGACCCAGTGGACCAATCCAGAACAAGACCTGATGACTGACTGGACAGGAGATGGATTTACTGTGTTCATCTTCACAATTGAGTTGTAGCTGTAACTCCACCCTCCAACCCTGTCTCTCTTTATTAAAATATTGTTTTGGCTAAAAGAATGATGTTGTGAATTTTTGTCTTGCTAAAATGGATTTTCATTTTATTTTCCTCCATAATGCTGAAAATTTACACATGGATTTTTGCATTATTATACATTGACTGGTCTCAATAATACATAACAGTGAACGGAATACCTTTTTGAAAAACTGATGTATTATTACTTGAAAAGTGCAGTGTTGACAATTCAGCAGTTCACTGAGGGATGGATATAGCAGTCTTCTAAAACTTCAATTTTGGGTTGGTCAAGAAAGACAATTGTAAACACTTTGTCTAAACAGTACCTTAATCTCCAGTGTATTGGTAAAAGACTCATTAAGAGTGACTGGCTGTTAAAGATCAGTTCCCTCATTACTGCAACCAGGTCTTTTCTACCATCTTGCAATAAAGAAGACGTCCTTTTAAAAACCCAAGCAAATTGTTTTCTAATCTCTATTACAGCTTGGTTTTATAGTATTTCTGCTACTGAAAATAAAGCTACACTTTAAAATACAATTTTACATACTATACAACCTTAACTTTATCTCTCTTGCTAATCTTCCTCTCCTAGGGCCAAGTTACCAAGACTTTTTTTATTTTTTATTCCATTAAAAGTGACTAACAATGTCTCAGTGAAGATACCTTAGGACCCTCTCGATACCTTCTCCATCCCCTGCTTTGACCCCCCTCTCTCTACCTGTCACTCCCACTCATGCTAGCAGTCTCTGCCTTCACCTCCCTCTCCCGGAGGAGGTGGCGGATGGAGGAGTTCTGTGTGGACAGAGTGTTGGAGAGGAGGGGCATCAGGCTCCTAAAACCGTCCCTCAGTTCTTCTACGTGCTTCTCCAGGCTGTTAATGTGTGTATCCAGGTCCCTCCTGCAGCTTTGCACCTCTGACAGCACATCATACATCAGGTTCTGCATCTGCATAGAGATGGACACCCGTCGTGTTGTGGGGGGAATCGGTCCACGTAGAGGAGACGAACAAAAGATAACACGGGAAAAATTAGACACTACTTCATTGAGAGTTTGCGCGGAGGCGATATTGTTGGTGACTTTTCTCTCATGCATGCTCACCTTGCAGAGGTCCACAAGCGTGTTGGCCTGGTCAGCCAGCTTTCTCTTCTCTATCTTCACACTGCGCAGCCTGAAGCCAACATACTATTAGTTTGGTGCCACAATAGTTCAAGAACTTTTAACTAGCATTTTGTAGTTGTATGTTTTCCCAGATTACACTACAGTTGGGAAAAGGAATAATTTTAAAACATGTAACATTAATCTACATTTTAACCTGATTGTATGATAGGTTACATAAGGAAACGTGACAGGTTCCTTACTGCTGGATAGCTAACAGCAGCTTCCTCTGGTGCATGCGGACTCTGGTGTGGTCTCGCTCCCTTGACAGTTTAGTATGTTTGTAGATAAGCCAAGTCTCCCTCAGCACGTTTGCTGCTGCTATTTTTATCTGGTGAAAAAATATAGTGAAGAGAGTTAGTTTTTTATGCAAGTTTTTCATTTGCATGAAATATTATTCACTTGCATGAGGTATTATTCACTATAGGCTGAATACCGTAAAAAAAATAGCACACGCAGCATGTTGCACTACAGTTATACATGATTTGTAGGTCATTAAGTACATTTTTTTGCCAGTGTTTAAAGTGCCAGGTATGGGTGAATGCATACTATAAGGTTTTGACCAGATATAACCCCAATTAGGGTGCAGCACACAAATTCTGAAGACTGTGCAACCACATTATTGTTTAGGAGAAGCTCTCTTGGGGGGGCCCCTGTCTTGACATTTTGGAAAGCAACTTTTGTGCCTAATTAGTTTAGATAACCTTGTAGTGTGCACCCACCCCAAGGTTGAGTGTGGGTAATTACCCTCTTGGTGATGTGGGAGTCCATCATAAAATTGTGGACATGCTTTTCTGCCCTGGTCAGCTCCAGTTTCCTGGCAACCACTGCTACAACCAATACTGTGCAACCTGCTCCCTGTGTGTGTGACAGAAGCAGGTAAACAGGCAGAGATAGTTTTGCATATCACAAAAAATCCCTGTTTGCTCTTTACTCTTAGATTTTCTGTTGTAGACTTCTCTTTTTGGTGATATTAGTATGTACGTTGGAGAGAGTCCACTCTTGTTTAGTAGATATAACTGCCTACCATTATCCCTGTGAGCAGACAGATGCTCCGACCACAGTAGGTGTGAGGCACCACATCTCCATAACCAATAGACAAGAAGGTGACAGAGACCATCCACAAGGCCTCCATGTAGTTGCTGCTCAGGTCTTTATAGTTGTGATGTCTAGGAGATAAATTGGCATTGAAATGACTGTTGTCCCATTCTCCTATCTGACATGCTGTGTATGGTGTGTGTGTACCTGTGTACCTATATATCAATAGACTGAGCCAACATGGCACAGCAGAGCTGAGAGCGAGCACTTTTTCCGTTTTGATTTTTCAATGTAAAAACTGTACAAATATGTTGGAGTTTTGAATTTTAAGTGAATTGGTTGTAGTTTAAAAAAAAAACATAAACATATATGCCAATATTTGTATCAATATGTAACAAATACACAGGCCTATAGCAGTAAAAAGTAGGACAGCTTTAGTCTCACTCAAGGTCACATACCTCTCACAAACATGTAAGCCCCACGCCGCCACGATCCATAGAGAAACACTGAAAATCATGAGTACAGTCCCAGGGTAGGTGGTCATTAGTGTTTTCCCCACAAACCGGGTGTTGAAGTGTATCTGGAGATCACAAACAGGATCCATGATGTGGCAATTTTAACACGAGGGCCTACTTAGTAACTACACACTATTTAGGATAGTACCTGTCGGATTATTTTTTATATAATATAGAGGAGATGAGGGAAAAAAAGCTTGTTCTCAATCCGGCTTGATACATGGATAGGAGGTTTGGAATTGCAGAGGGGAGACTCTTAAATAGCACTGATAAGGGAAGGGGATTAATGGGGCAGATTATTGAAACTGTGGACAAGAAAGCAGAACAGCGAAAGGAAAGTTGGTAAGGAACATAATGTCAAAACACTGAATGTCATGGTAACAAGTGTGATGGCCACACCTCGATTTTCACACCTTTACTGACCTCTCGGCCCACCTAGACATGAGACATAAGAAGATGTACACGTGAAAGGATCATGGTAAAGGAAAGTGCCAGCTCCAAGAATGAAACCCAGCCCTAAATGTCGAGTTGACTACGCCATGGATCACATCACACAGTACTGCACACAGCCACGATTCTTTTCTTGTTCTACCCAAATGGACATCTATGTTTTCATTCTGCAAAGGTTTTCCAAAACGATTTCACAAAAGTTTGAAGATTAGCAGTGCTGCCTAACTACGAACGGCGCCCTGGGTGACCTCCGACCTTGTTGAGTGCTCCGATGCTGCGGGAGGCGGTGTCGGTGAAGAGGCGACTGTGCAGCATCATGGCTCGTCCCAGCAGGTACAGCCTCAGAAACATGGGCAGAGCCAGCATGATCTCCAGCTCTGTCTCCGAGAGCGACGAGGACATGGGCACCCGCTGGAAGTACGATAGCAAACCTACTGGGTAAGGATGAACCGCCACTACTGCCAGCTCCAGTGCTATCAGGGCCACACGTTCGGTTGTTATGGCAATCCTCCAATCCTCTGCACCACTGTCGTGAACATAGAGCTAGACAAGGGGATAAGGAGCTTGTATTTAAGCATGTATTGTTAGTGTATTTCTATAGAGGGAGCAAACGTGTTAAAAACAGATAGTGTATGTGCAAATGGCCTGTATAAAATGGGTTAATCAATTCAATTGTAGATGTGTGAAGCAGGAGGGCAGGAGCCCTTTTTATATAAAGTCCATGCCTTGGCCTTGCAAGGCTCAGGCTGATATAAAACAGCAGATGGCGTGTTGAGCCATTTTCAACCCAATTTCTTTTTATAAATTTAGTGTCAATGTCAATAATAACACCAGGATTGATGTGTTTTATCATAGTACAATCGTATAATTTAGTTTACAGCTCAAAAAACACATTTAAGTGTACAGTAGCTCTTTAACTTTGACCAGGATTGTGACTTGTAGAGAAAAATCATACACACTTCTCTGGACCATTTTCAGAGAAGTTTAGAAATTGGAATGGGGAGATGAGGTCACTGGAGGAGGCTTCTAAAAAAATCTGGTGATGTGATTATGGCTTTACCTGCACTTCACAACAGTGGTAGGCAATGGTGAGGCCCAGCAGGATGGCTGTGGACAAACTGATCACAGACTTCAGGGCTAGGGAGTATATGGAGCTCTGTGGGTCACACACACACACACACACACACACACACACACACACACACACACA
>OMKK01018269.1:1062-26039 GCA_900302305.1 Polymixia japonica
ATATATAAACTTAACTGTATATCATGATAGTTGATGACATCACAAAAAAGTTATTACATACAGTACGTAAAAAAAAATATTCCAGACATTGCCCTAACTAAATATATAAAATGTACCCATTTATTGCAATTATTGAGAGTACATACATGCAACTTGATTTAAACAGATACAAATGTGTTGACCATTTAGGGTCTAAATATGCAAAACCTTTTGTCAACAACTTTTTTTAAAGTGGCAATTTCGAAGATCTCAGAAGATTTTCATTTAAATAAATGTCTGTTAAGTCACTTTCTATTGCCGAATGAGGTAACACAATGGTGATTGAGCCTTTGGCCCGCTGATGAAAGCAATTGCATTTGCAGTATTATGAGTATTAAGAACCGGGTGTCTGTGGTGACTTCCCTGTCATGGATTCAAATTAGCGTTAGTGATGCATTTTCCCTTTGAAGTGAGGTCCAATTACACACCTGCAATTACCGCTTTTCGCCATAGGTGCCGCCAAAGACAACGAAACAGAGATCTTCAAGCTTGCCGCTTTAAGTAAACTATCAGTTTTGGTTTTGTCATGAAGTGAATAGTATCCAAATGCCAAAGAATCATACAATAAACTGATGCGTGATATCTTTAAAAAATGACGACGAAGACAACAACTTTGATATTGTGCTATATCGAATATTGGGTTATATGATTATCATACTGTGAAAATGTAATATTGTTACATCCCTATTCTCCAGCCAACAATGTCAGCTATTCATAACTCAAATGACTGAAATGCCACTGAGCTTTCAATGCAGTGTTTGATACTAATAAAGGTGCGTCTACCTGCCAGCCAGTACCCTGCAGGATCTAGGCGTGAAGTCCTCATCCAGGGCAGAAACGCTATCCTCCAGGGTCACCACCCTGCCCTGGAAGGCTGGCTCTGAAAACAGCTGCACCTATAATACACACCAAAACAGCCTTACTAACCTAGGGGATATAGCTTGGCAGGAAAATGCTATTATTATTATATATGGTTGAGGAGAATTTGGCACTCAGCATGAAAGGCCAGTCTAGTTTATGTAAAGTCTATGATATACTGATAATTGGTTGTGAAAACTTACTCTGAATTTCTTTGATCCCATCAGGTTGTCCTATAAAAAACAGACAGGAAGAGGCATCGTGAACAACCTTGCAGTATCAATGCTCGAAACACCGTGTTTTAAAATATAATCTCTCTATTTTATCTCTTTTCCTAGTCTTGAACCACTCCACTGAAGCTTCTAGAGTCCTTCCTCCCCTAGCTGAGACTTCCTTACTTGGAAGACAGGCTGTAAAGATGCCATCTTGTGGTTTTGGGCTCCCCAGTCCTCTGGACTTGCGTACAGGCCTTTCTCCAGGACGTACAGCTCCCCGCTGAATCCCGGGTTCTCAAACACCACCCACCTGCCACGAACACACAAACCACATGACATGAGACACTGGGAGAAGGCGCATTTACTATTTCTCTGTTGTAATTCATGTATTGATACGGTTGTGGTTTAGGAAAATATATTTAGTTTAAAAACCAGCGTTGTTTCACATGAAATGACAAAAGATATAGCTTACATTTCCCAATCCATAAAACCTATCTTTCTGTTTAGCCACTGGTTCCTATGAGACAAAATCACTGCTTTTAACTCTACTCTATCTCTAACCAAACAAGAAGTCCATGCTACTAAAAGGCTGTAAAACCATTAAGACGGCAGAGGCAGACAGCAGAGTCAACAACAGAATGTAACTCTGACGGTGGACAAAGATTAACCAATTTTACTGCAGCTCAGACACAGAGCTGGCTTAGACAGAGAAAACCAGTTTACGGAACAGGTCATGCCGTGCATTCAAGTATGAAGGTATTACGTTGAACGACCCACTAACATTTAAAAAAAAAAGCTTTTGAGCATATTTTGTGAATACTTTGCAAATTTGTGAATTGTTGAAATCTTTGAAAATGTGTCAATAGTTGAAGCCAGTGATTAAACCATACATATGAATAATCAAGTACTATTCATGGTTTGGGTTCAGGAAGGCACATCTTAAGAGCTGACCTAGTTGCATACTCAAAGGCAGCTTTCTTACAAAACTATATGGGGAGAGGATTGTTAGTACTGGGTTTTACAAAGTGCACATACTGATTGCTGTGTATTTAGTCTTGTATGTGCTATGTTTGGATCAAGTTATCACCTTTCTTTTTTGAAACGTCTGAAAAGCTTAGACTGTAGACCTTTTATAACAATTAATGGGATTAACTTTGATCTCGTCATTGGGAATCCTTGCCCTCCAGAAAGGGATAGTTTTTCTCCAGCTATTGTGTATGTATCAGTCAAAGTATTTGTTCATGTTGTTGTCCTCTGGGGCTGGGTGTGTGTGTGCGTGTGTGTGTGTGTTGGGTGTCAGAGGCATAAAAACACCTAGTCATGGCTGGAAGGAGGAGATGAGAGGCACAAGCCCACAAAGCTATCAGGGCCCTTTCTGGTATAGGTGAGAGACATAATCATAAACTGCTTCCCTTTTTTCCTGGTACAACTTGATAGCTATTTCTTCTCAACAAAAATGTGGAAAACAAATGCATACAAATTCCTCATCCACTAATAGGTAACAAATAACTGACCAATTGCTAATAATGTACTCTATAACTGCTAATAATGTCACAAATCAGGTTATTGGTTAACACAGGACCGTTGAAATGTGACTTACACTCCACCAAGGACGTTGACAGACTGGGTCTTGACACCAAAGCCTACATCTTCCGTTCTGGGAACAGGTCCGAGCAATTCCACGTTAACCCCTCGCTCCCCAAAGTTCTGCTCACTGAACAGTTTCACATGGGGGGACAGGAAATCCTAGAAAGATAATAAGACAGTGAATCCACTGGAAGGTTTTTTTTTAAGCTGAGTGGGCAGTACACACATATTTTTATTATTTTTATTTTTTAATAAAGACAGTGGCAAAGCAGTATGGGAGACAGAACAGGGGAGACACAAGAGAGGTAGACGACCTAACCACTTGAAAGTTTAGTCACTTTTCCTACTTATAAAACCATTAATTGTGAATTGTAAAGTGATATGAAAAACCTATTTCTGTTGGCAAAATTCAACAACTGTAGGTAAAAACAACAAACAGCCGCCGCTAAACACGTCACGTTAATGTGACGTTAACATTTCAGATGTCGCTTACGGTGAGCACGGGGCGTAGGGACAGGAGACCGTCTGCGTAGCCTCCCCAGTCACCGCAGTGAGGGTACTCCCCCTCCTCCAGGATGTACTGCTGGCCCTCAAAGTCTGCCTCATCGTAGCCCACCCAGCTAGAAGGAAATAACACAGGGATATATTAGGAACAATAACAATGTTACAATACCAGTGGAAATTGAATTCTATCTCAGCTGAGCAGGGTTTATTTAATTAGCTAATTATAGCAAAATGCTAATTACTGGGTTGTTGTGAAGCTAGTTTCTGTAGAAATTCCTCACAACTCTAAGGAATTTAGATTTAGGTCAGACATTCTAATGGTTAATATTTTACAATGTTAGTCTAGAATCTATTTCACCATTTTCTTAAACCATAAGCACCAGGACGCCAGGTTTTCAAAATTTAACAGCATGTTCACTATTTTACAAGCCAATTTGTTTTTAGGAACACAAAAGAATCCCTAACAATTGGTTGCGCCATCCAAATTTGACGAGCAATACGTTGGAGGCTTGTGTTCATTTTCCTACCCTGATCATTACCCTGATTCCATTAAACGAAACAGAGATACTCACAGCCCACCAAGGATCCTGAGAGACCCCACTGTAGACAATGTGCTCCTCATGCCGACATTTCCCTCCACTTCATCTTCTTTCTGCCTGTCCTCCTCTCTTATGTTGTACACATCACTGTCCACCTCCAGGCACTCTCCTTCAAAGTTGGGCTTCTCAAAAACGAAGGCCTGAATGAGACAGGACGGGGTTAAAGAAGAGCCTCGATTACAGGGATGGACCTTGTGTGTGTGTGTATGTGTGTGTGTGTGTGTGTGTGCTGGCCCATGGTAGAATGGTGGACTGTAGGCTAAGAGCTGTCAGCATACTACACACATACAGTAGAATAACCGTATAGACAGTATCTTTGGAGAAAATCTGGTAACTGAATTTGCTGTCTAATGTTTTACACGTTATTCTTCTTACATCCATAAACGGAAAATAAAATCATACCCTTGATAGAACCCGAGAAGGTAACAAAATGACCTCTCACTTCTAAACTTCTCGGTTGTTAACAGATAAATCTCTACTATAATATATAGTGATTTTAAAGTTTGGGTGCTGATACCAAACATGCAGAGGCAGGAGCTAGCGTTGTCATGTGCCAGTTTAGCTGCCAGGCACACATATCTTCCTTACCACTCACAGCACTTGTAATAACACGCTGCAATGTTTCATAATACATAGAGGATTATAGATGAGCAATCGTCCCAATTATAAATACAGTAATAGCAGCTTGATATGTCTACGTTGTGTCATATGACATTCCTGCTTTCAAGTACCTACGTTTTCTCCATCATCTAGGCTAGATGCTCAGCATGACCTGATAGGACAATGAACTGACTGTACATTAAATCCTGTGTACTGGTAAATGTAAGATACAGGAATATGTGTTGAAACTTCGTCAGATTGGCATCTCCCTTGAAATCCGTAAGAAAATCCACATTTAACCTTGTTGATGTGTCATTTGTATTGATAGTAGTAATGAATAGATTATTGTAATTCAAAATGTACCTTGACTTCATTTGGACGTTCCACCTTTATGGCCCCCTGTTGTAAATATATGATAGATAAATAAATGATAGAACGTTGCATGCCATTCAGTTTAGTCATTCAACACTTGGACACCCTTGGAATAAACCCTGATAAGAACTCCACCAAAACATCAATATTAGCAGTTACATTGGTTACACAATCACTAACAAATTCATATCCTAGGATGCACAATATTTTCCAAGTAGGTCAAGGAGGACATATTATAAGACATATTGTCTTGTGGGGACTGTACCATTCGGAGGGCTCTGAGAGACCCGATGAAGGGCTGGGAGAAACCCCAGGACTCTGGACAGGGATACTCCCCCGCCTCCAACACTGCTAATTGACCTTCGAACCCAGGGTCACTGTACACCATCCAACTACAGAGAGAGAGAGAGAGAGAGAGAGAGAGAGAGAGAGAGAGAGAGAGAAAGAGAGAGCAAAAAAAGGAAAAGGAAAAAATATAGTGAAAATATTGTCACTCATTTTCTAAACTTCAAATTAGGGTACAGTAAATTATGACAGCAGAGTGGTGAGGGAGTACCTTGGGAATGCAAAAACCAGGCCTCTAAGAAAATTAAGGTGCTAAATACTTTCAGTCTTTACATCACGAGTCAGCCATAAACTAAAGTAATAAGCAGCAAAAGACAGCAGCAGTTAACCGTTATGCCACTTCAACAAGCGCTGGCATGCGGCCAGCATTCCTCTATGGATATACGAAACAGATGCTGCACACAGACCCGGCACATCAACTTCCTATGCCATTTGTGTTCCTTACGTAAGCTAGAATCGAATACTGATTCTGATGGAATAATCGCCATTAGAGCGGTTGCCAACAACAATGAAAATGACATTGGCACTATGCAAAATACTACTTTGCACAGTGCAAACTGCAGTGCTCACTCTGGGACAAGGAACTCGATGTAATTCCCCATTAGACATATTGGAGTTGTTTCAGTAATGTCATATGTGTCCGATTACTCCGATCTCTATCGGTTTGAATTGAAATGAGTGACATAACAGAACATGTTGTTTAAGTGGCAGCAGAACTTACACTCCGGAGTGGACCCTGATGGAGCCAGTGTTGTGTGGGATCCCATAGGAGCCGAGTTCTATGGTGTCATCACAGTAAGATGACACCCTGCCCAGTCCATTCACCTCAGCAAACAGGTCAATATGTGGCACACTGTAGTCCTAATAAAATAACAAAAAGCATTAGTCCTACGAAAAATGTGTATTTCTGTATTTCTTACTATAAAAATTCTTCTTTATTAATTCCACTGGGATGACATGAAACCAAGACCTACAAAATCTGCATCAACTAAAGACATTTTGTGGAATTTGAAGTGGGAGACAGATATAGAGAAGAATTATAGGGCAGAACAAATAGTAATATGGATGCCATATGAAAGACTGGCATGAAGGAATCAACGGTTGATTAAATCAGTCAAAGCATTTCATCAGTAACTCACTCTAACTGCCAAGCGAATAGATCCTATGACTATAGGTGTTGTTGGAATGGCCTGACCCATCTTGTCCAGTGTAGTAGGGGCGTCCTCCTCTGCCCACACATTAACTATGTGCTCCATAGGACCCTCCTCCAGAGCAATGGTACGCCCCAGGAACCCAGGCTTTTCATAAAGGATCCAACTATTGAAAGGAGAAAATGCCGTCAAGCAATGTATCAAGTTATTTGAACTTCAGTTCTGATAATTATGTTAAATAATGTAATTAATGTCAATGACCAAAACTATAGATGTCAAATACATTCAGGCATAGTATTGGACAGCAAACGTTACCATATGTTACAGCAAGAGAATGACTAGGTATCATAAAAGAGTGTGGCTTTATTACACTACTTCTTTTAGTAAATACAGTATGTCAACCAATCAGTAAAGCTGTGGCTCATGTTCAAACCACTCAAAAGGATGTCAAATCCAATCACCAGGTTAATTTGTAAAATGCACTGGTTTCACAAGCTTTTTTTCAGACTAGCAAGCAGACAGTCCCCCTACCATCCTCGGATGACTCTGACTGAGATGACAGGGGAAAGCTTCATCGTGGTGGCATCCTCTACGTCACGGTAGACCTCGTAGACCCCCCCTCCAGACTGAGCATGCTCATGTATGACAATCTGAATCAGGAAGTGGATATGTCAGCACATATAAAGAAGCAATATTTTCTTAAAAGGAACACATTTTAAAAAAACGGGGAATAGAATTTAACTATACCTTTCCAGGCCTTTTGTGGAACCCTCTTATTTCACGTATCTGTAAGGAAACAGATAATATTTCAAACATCTTGAACTCTTAACCTTAAATGCAGCAATACAGTAGAATGACTAGTTGGTTTATCATCTTGAGAACAATGAATTAATGCTGCTGTTGTATTAGTTAGTTATAGTGTTGACTTTGTGGTAATGAAAACACAAACATATTTTTTTTGCATAGGCCTGCTACATTTGCATGTTGATGCATCTAATCATGACACATAATATAAGGTAGATGACCTCATTTTGGTTTCTGGTTTCTGTACAAATGTCTAGGCTGACAACACGTTCTTCTCACCTGTCCTCACTTGCAAGTGATTCAAGATTTGACTTTTTTTCAGCGTCTAAAACATATGCATGTGTTCCACCAGCAGCAAAAAAAAACAAAAATCGCAGCCTATAAAGCTGGGAGATATATTGCCATGGACATAGCTAGATGTTATCTGCACTTTGGACAAGGTGAATATTTCTCCACAATATTTGCCTCTCTGTGCTCCAAAGAAATGCATGTCAAAACTCATTCAGTTGTAAGAACAAATCATTCTTTTGTCAGCAGTGAGCATAGTGGTGAAAAAATATGACAGGCCTTTGCTGGCAGGAAATGGTATTAAACAGTCCAGTATTTTCCAGTATGTTAGGGCAGTAATTTCAGACATGTTCTCCAGAACATTAGTAGAGTCATGTGAAATTTAGGCAAGTGAATAAATGACAAATGAGTAAGAAATAAAACTGAAAACACATCAAAATTAAGGCCTTTAATTTGAAATATTCAAACTCTTACCCTAGTTTTAGAAGTAGGAAGTCCATTTTGAGAGGCCTGCTGGATACAGCTGCTGGGTGGAGGTAGTCCTGCAGGGCCCTTCAGGTCCACATCAACGTTAAGAAGTCCTTTAGTCAGACCATCCATAGCAACGCTTCCCTCAGGAGTCCCTTTAGGATCGACAGTCAGCGTGGAACCCTGTGAAGCTTCTGATACTCTCTTGTCCCTCTTGAGGTATTTCTCCAAGTGATCTGGCAGCTTTATCTGTGAGAATGACTGAGGCAGAGGAGGAGAGGAGGGGCTGCTTGTTGAGTCAGTAGCTGCACCTATACCGACATCCAAAACTGGGCCCCGATCCATACCTTTCACGCCCGTTTTATTTGTCTCTGTGCCAGGTAGGGTTGAACGAACAATTCCTTGCTTTTCTGGGGGAGGGAGATCCTGTTGCTGGCTTGATGGGGCTGTGCTATTTGAGGCCGAGCTAGTTTCCTCTTTGGCCTTCCCGGATGACCTAGGCAAATTAAGCAGGCTTGAGAGGATGGACATCCTTCCCAGTCGCGACGTGATCTTCCCAGAGTCTTCTCTATTATTTCGCTCCTCTTCCGTTCCCGCATCATTTTTTGCCTCTTTGACTGTATCTTTTTCTTCCACTTCATCAAATGATTTAACTCTATCTCTAGATAGACTGTAAATGGCTTTGTAAATGAAACTGTCTTTTGCTCCGGCGCGCGTTGCCATTTTCTTTTCTTCCCTTTGAGCGGCCAATTCTTTTATTAACATGGCCGGCGACGGCTCCCTGATACCTTTGTCCTTTTTGCTCAAGCCAAAATTGAACACTTCCGGGTCAAATGTTCTCTCAAAATTGTCCTCCTTGATGGCCGGCATGGCAAAAGGTGGAGACGGGGTTTTCGCATGCTTCTTCGGGGGTAGCGAGAAAGCAATGTCGACCTCTTTGATGCTCCTGATGAAATCATCAAAGTCATCCCACTCTGGGGTTTTATCCTCGCTGGCTGTGGCATCTAGGATCCTTTTGTTCCCCTTCGTCTGATCATGTTTTGTTCTGTGTTCCACATCTAACCAGCTAGAAGGAGATTCCTGTTGCATTTGAAGGGTCTGAGGTGGAGTAGGAGGTTTCGTTGTGGCAGAAAGAGGCAAACCGCCACTGGGGGTTGTCTTTGATGCCTTTGGTGGATCACTGAGGCCCAGGTTGTTAGATCTGTTGATTGTCTGCGGTTCCTCTTTAAAGACTCTTTGTGTAGCAGTGGCCAATGTTGATGATTGATTTGTTTTGGCCTCTTCTGTGGAACCTTCGTTCCTCCTCTGAGCTGCAACGCTAATGACTTTTGTTTCTTGTGCGGAGTCTGTCTTGTGAGTTTTGCTCTCCGCTGGAACTTGTTCATTTTCCTGTTTTGTAACTTTGTCCTTCACCTCCGCATCTTTTGTAATAATGGGTTTTGGTTCCTGTTTAATGTCCATCTTTGGTGCCTTCATCTGCTGATTGTCTTGCTTTATAACTTCATCTTCAATCTTTGCACTTTCTTTAATGGGGATCTTACGTTCTTGTTTTGTGTCAATCGCAGTGACTGTGTTTTCAATGATAAGACTTGATTTTTCTCCATGTTCTGTCTCTTTCCTCTTTTCCTCAGACTTTGCAGATTTGGCTTCTGTTGATGGATGAGTGAGTTTCTCTGGTTTTGAAACATCCTTTTGATTTTGACCTTTAGTAATTATGGACTTGAGCTCCTGTTTGGTACTAACTTCAGAACCAGTGTTCTCCATTACGGTCTCATTCACCAAACCCTTTGTTGATGACTCATTTGTTTCAGACATTTGATTGGTACATTCAGTCTTTGGAGTGTCAGTGTTTATAGCTTTCGGTTCTTGTATTGAGTCCATCTGTGAAATCGGGCTCTCCTTTGAAACTACATTGTGTTTGTCCTCTTGTTTTGCACCGCTGTCCTCTACCTTTTCACTTTTTATCAAAATTGGTTTAGGTTCCTCTTTAGTGTTAATTATCGATGACTTCATCTGCTGATCATCTTGCTTTGTCTGTTTATCTTCACTTTGTTTATTATCTTTGGTGAAGATCTTCAATTTTGGGGTTTCATTAACCACATTGACTGCATCGGTCCTCTTTTCCTCAGACTTTGCAGATTTGGTTTCTGGATGAGTGAGTTTCTCTGGTTTTGAAACATCCTTTTGATCTTGACCTTCAGTAATTATGGACTTGAGCTCCTGTTTGGTACTAACTTCAGAACCAGTGTTCTCCTTTATGGTCTCATTCACCAAACTCTTTGTTGATGACTCATTTGTTTCAGGCATTTCTTTGGTACATTCAATCTTCGGAGTGTCAGTGTTTATAGCTTTGGGTTCTTGTGTTGAATCCATCTGTGAAATCGGGCTCTCCTTTGAAACTACATTGTGTTTGTCCTCTTGTTTTGTACCGCTGTCCTCTACCTTTTCAGCTTTTATAGAAATCGGTTTAGGTTCCTCTTTAATGTTAGTTAGTGATGACTTCTGCTGATCATCTTGCGTTGTCTGTTTATCTTCACTTTGTTCATTATCTTTGGAGAAGATCTTCAATTTTGGGGTTTCATTAACCACATTGACTGCATCGGTCCTCTTTTCCTCAGACTTTGCAGATTTGGCTTCTGGATGAGTGAGTTTCTCTGGTTTTGAAACATCCTTTTGATCTTGACCTTCAGTAATTATGGACTTGAGCTCTTGTTTGGTACTAACTTCAGAACCAGTGTTCTCCTTTATGGTCTCATTCACCAAACCCTTTGTTGATGACTCATTTGTTTCAGACATGTCCTCTTGTTTTGCACGGCTGTCCTCCACCTTTTCAGCTTTTATCAAAATCGGTTTAGGTTCCTCTTTAATGTTAATTATCGATGACTTCATCTGCTGATCATCTTGCTTTGTCTGTTTATCTTCACTTTCTGCATAATCTTTGGTGAAGATCTTCAATTTTGGGGTTTCATTAACCACATTGACTGCATCGGTCCTCTTTTCCTCAGACTTTGCAGATTTGGTTTCTGTTGATGGGTAAATGGGTTTCTCTGGTTCTAAGACGTCCTTTTGATCTTGACCTTCAGTAATAATGGACTTGAGCTCCTGTTTGGTACTAACTTCAGAACCAGTGTTCTCCATTATGGTCTCATTCACCAAACTCTTTGTTGATGACTCATTTGTTTCAGACATTTCTTTGGTACATTCAGTCTTCGGAGTGTCAGTGTTTATAGCTTTCGGTTCTTGTGTTGAATCCATCTGTGAAATCGGGCTCTCCTTTGAAACTACATTGTGTTTGTCCTCTTGTTTTGCACTGCTGTCCTCCACCTTTTCACTTTTTAACAAAACTGGTTTAGGTTCCTCTTTACTGTTAATTATCGATGCCTTCATCTGCTGATCATCTTGCTTTGTCTGTTTATCTTCACTCTCAAATTCTGCTTTTTCGTTAACCACGTCGACTGCACTCTCAGTGCATACGCTTGATTTTTCAATGGCTTCAGGCTCTTTTCTCTTCTCCTCCACAGCTTTGACGCTTCCTGTCTGTGGTTCCTGTCCTGCGTCAGAGTTTGGAGATTTAGCCTCTGGCGTGGTAGTCTCTTTCTCTACTTCATCTTTAATCATTTTGGGCTTGAGGTCCTGTTTGCGACTGGTCTTGGAGTCACTGCTTTCCACTGCTGCCTCGTTCAGCTTTTCATTTTGTTTTGTGCTTTTCTCTAGTTTCTCAGATTCTTCTGCCAAATTCTGTTTGCGTGAAAGAGACTCTTTGTCCACCTGATTCTCAGCATTCTCACTAGATTTCTGAACAATCACAGCCTCTGTGTGCACATCCAAGGCCTTTAATGCTTCCCTGTCAACCTCCTCCTTGCCTTTGCTCTGTACCGCACAGTCTTTTACTGAATCCACCGCTAATTTAGACACACTATCACTTTTAAGAACTGTATCTGTGGTCAGAACCTCCGAATATTTTTCCGGTAATCCGGTATCATTATCTGAAACCACACTGACTGCTATTGTATTTGATTTTTTTCCATTTGCCTCTTGATCATCTAAAGACTCAGCAGGCAGATTCCTTTTGCTAATGTCTTCCGCTTTTGATACAAGTTCATCTTTTGTTATCGCAGCGTCATCATTGGGAGCAACACTTCCCTGATTAGATTGGGTCTTGGCGTCACGGTGGATGTTGTCAGTCGCCACATGTTTAGCTGAGATATCCATTACATCCTCATGGGCAGGTATTATGTCCAGGGCCGACACAATAGTGTTCGGCTCAGAAAGGCGTTTATCCTGTATTAAATCCAGGTTTATGTTACTTACTGGCTGGGGTATCTCTGTCTCTGTGGGTTTATTTTCTTTGACTGGAGATGATTCTGGTTCTACTAAGGTTTGTTGTTCTTGTTTGGTGGAGTTTTCCTCAGTGTGTGGTTTGTTTTCATGTGGTGATTTTGTTTGTACTTTGCCCTCAGGTTCTCGTTCCTGGTTACAAGTCGGCGCTTCAGTGGCTGACGTTTGATCTCCAATTGTGTTTAGATCTGCAATGCAAGGCACTCTTTCAGGTATAGGGCCCTTGAATAGTGTAGCTTCTACCTGAGGGTTTATTGTAAAAACTAAATAATCATCTTGTACTGTTTTGCTTTTAGAAAGTTCTTCAGTTGTAGGACTGGTTATGTTCTTAACTAAATCACTTGTTCCAATGAGTGTCATTTTTTCTGTCTTGAGTTCACAGTTACCTGACAGGTCGTCTTTGAGTTTGACAATATGTTTTTCTTCCACTACGGAGCTATTTACTAGTAATTCATCTCTTAACACAGATGTAAATTCAGACTGAGATGACAATTTTTCATCATTGGTCTTGTCATTCATTTGGTCTTGTAGATTAATGACAATATTCTCAGAGATTTTAATGGTGTCTGTGTTCTGATTAGTCTCGTCAAGCAGAGATTTCTGTTGTGATGTGGATCTGACAGCGGAATTCCGTCTTGGGGAATCCTGGTTTCTGGACTTTGCTTTGGTGGGGCTCGTCCGGCGTCGCGTAGGAAGCTTGCTGGTAGATGACAACTCACTGGAATCCTTAACTGGACTTTTTGGGCTGTGTTTGTTGGTAACGGACGGGACATCATTCTGTGTTCTAAGCCTCAGTGACACAGGTTTCTCTCGCTTAGTCGGAGGTGGAGAAGGACAGGTGCCAGTGTCACTCTCTTCATGGCTCATGCTCCTTTTGGTGAGTAGTTTGGGCAGGATTGTAGGTAGCTGACGTCCTGTTGGCAACATGACAACAGCTTTAATACAACAAAATAACAGCTTGAAAATAAAATGGGTTACACTAAATCGCAGTCATGAATGAGTAAAAATCCACCCCAAAACATTCACAGTTTGTTCCTAAGCTGGAGAACACAGGTGTTATGCAGAGACAAAACAGCTGCTCCATTGACAATCAATTGATAACCGACATTAAACACTCCTAGAATGTTGTTTGAGCTTTTCCAAATTAGTCCAAATTAGCTTTATTTAAACCATGAACCAGAAAACAAACCCTCATCATGACCTCTGGCCACAAATTTGCTATCATTTACTATAAATGGAGGAGCCCCAGAATGTATCTCACAACGATATCGTCAAGACACTAAGATAAAATATTAGTAATTGAGAACTGTTGAAGATCACACAAATAACATGATTTTTTGGTACTAACTTCTATCTGATCTGAGCTATCTGATTAGCTGTGCTCTCTTACCTTTCTCATCTGATCACTAATAGCTGTGCTCTCTTACTTTTCTCAAGACTTTCATGGTCAAGGGATGGTATCTCACCAGCAAGCTTCTCATCAGGACTCGGACGTTCCTCCTGTTCTGGACTCCTGGCACCAGCTTCTGTTGTCCTTTTACTGTCAGCGTCACCTGTTTGAGGTATTCTGTCTTTCCCCTTTCTTGTAGGAGATGAGATGGGTAACCGACTCTTTGGCATTGAGGAAGCGCTGCTCTCCAGCTGTGACTGTCCTTGTTTTTTGACGTCCTGGTTTTCCTTGTCAGTTGGACGGGTTTTATTAATACTCTTCTCCTCATGGCTTTTCTCCAGTCCGTTGACCAGCTTTACAGAGTTAATGTCCTCGAGCCCCTTTTCTTTGGTGAGCTTTATTACTGTCCTGGATGGTGCTTTTGTGGGGGAACTTTCCCCTGACAAAGCTTTCCCCCCCTTACCTTCCTCAAAACTTGGTTTCCTGCCAACTTTACTTGGTTTACTTGGTACAACGGGATATTTAAATAACGGTTCTTTAGGTCTAGGTTGTTTCGGTGACTTGGAACTGACTACTGACCCAGAGACATCAACCACTAAGGTTTTATCTGGCGTCACTAGTGACTTCAAGTCAGTGTCTGCCGTTGACTTTTTGGGGATTCTAGACTTTGAGCTGGATGTGCCTGAAGGTCCACTGCTGCTTCCTGGAATGGCACGCTCTTTTATTTTGGGTGACGCTGAAATCGTCCGCTCATCTTTATGTTCTTGTTGTGATGGGGCATCACTAGAAGCTCCCACTTTGGTGCTCTCTGTGGGACCCTTCCCTTGTGCTGTGACACTTTTGGCTTTGGTTCCAACTGCTGATGTTGGGGTCTTTGCACCACTTGCTGTGGTTGGCCTACTCTCTGTTACTGTCTTAATCCCTTGTTTGGGAGTTGTGGATTGGATGGTCCCCCGGCCTCTCACCCCTGATCCCCCAACTTGTGACTTTGGTCTGGGACCAGGCATGTCTGAGGCTGCAGAGGTTTCATCAAAGTCAGAGGCCTCTGAGTCTGTCTTCTGTGAAATTTCTATGGCTAAAGGCACATGATCGTTTATGTCAGAGTCTGAAATATCTTCTGTTGTTGTGGTAGGCTCATTTGCTTCCTCAAGCTGTTTGTCAATATTTTTTAGGCTTGGTTGTCTGAGGAGAAAGAAACAGCAAGAGAGAGAAAGGCAGACAGACAAGAGAGCCAGAGACAGAGAAAGAGACAGAGAAGAGGGTTAGTTATTTTTATGCCATTACATTAATTCAACAATTGCAAACACTACTACCACAAAACACTGTAAAACCTAATTTAATTACCCAATTTCAGTAGGCTATATTTGAGGCAAGATAAACGTCTTTAAATAAGAAACAAGGAACATCTTTTTAATATATCATCCCCATGCACACAGGGAAGTAGTTAAGTAATGTCAAGGACAGCTCCCCTGCTTAAAAACCAATAGCCCATGGTAGCTATGAATCCATCATAGTCTTCAAAATATTCTAAGAATTTTCCAGGTACGTCTCTCAATCATCTTAACGGACAACACTACAGTGCACATTCACCATAGAGGGGAAAACACTTACTTCCTGATTCATGTTTCGAAAATAATTAAAATATCAACCATGTTTTCTATGGTAGTTTCCAAACTATCCATTTAATATTCTTTCAAGAGCCATATCCAATATCTGTGCCTTTTTCATATAGTATAATTATGACTCGTTAGTCAAGTAACTAAGACAGTGCTTGCAGCAGTTACCAGTCAAGTTGTGTCATGTTAGCTAGTAAAAAGACACCACAGGTAAACACAGTACATGACATATAGAACTTTTACTGCACTGACAGTAAAGTTAGTTACAAATATATGACCTGTGATATTTTGTAGTGCTGTAGTAACGCAGTAGTTGTCAGCGCTGAATAATTAAATGTACTGTATATAAATATTACAGTGACTCAGTGACATTTCAGCTGTGCAAAGAACGTCTTGTATTGTTCTCTTCTAATACAAAGGGGCATGGGAACTCAGAGATCAGGTTGCACACAGGCCTTCTCTCTCTCTCGCTCTCTCTCTCCCTTGTTCTCTCTCCTAGGATCAAAGTGGTTGTTACAAAATAACTATAGAAAATGAAAAAGGACAAGATACTCACAGTATCACCTCTGTGGTCTCAAAAGTCTTCAAAGTCAAATCTATGCTGTCCGTGTCCCTCTCTGTATCTCCTTCCGTTTGCTCGTTCAATTCCAATTCCAAATACACCTTCTTGGCAAAGACCTTCTCCGTCGGAGACAGGCTCTCGGTCCTGTTCGTTGAAGTGTTTTGGTCCTGTTGAAGGGGGCTCTGCTTGGAATCTGTGCTGGCGTCGAGCTCCTCCGGCAGGTGAGAGTTTGTTTGGAACTCCCTCGAAGTCGGCGCCGTGGATACGACCGATTCTGGCCCGCTGACGCTAGACGGTAAAACCTCCGCGGGGGGAGATGTGCCGCGTGGTGGGCCCCGAGTAACCGAGTCCTCCACGGGAATCACTGTGACAGGTACGGCCAGCACGGGAGGCGAGTCTGCTCTGAGGACCTCCTCCCTTTCTTTCAGTATATCCCTCTTGTTCTCCCCCTCCTCCTCGGCCAGGTGTGTTACCACCCATATGGCTTTGTGAAGTTCTATGGGAGAGTCGCTCAAGGATTCTCCTTCTCCCTCAGGCGACTCGCCCGACACAGAGGTCGCGGCTTCGCCGGAGGCACCGCTGGTAGAATGTAGACCCCTTCTGGCTTCATCTTCCTGCGGAGGCTGGATTGATTCTGAGGTGCATGCAGAAAGAGAAGAGTCTAAAGTTACTCCCGCCTGAGAACTGCCGTTCTTCGTCCCTACCGTTTTTAGAGGGGTCTTTTTGGATTCAAAGCTTATAGAGGTGAGGTTAGGGGACTTCGGGGACTCGGATGTCTTGGATAGGGAGATTTCAAAAGACTGTAGCTTGTTCTGGCCCGCCTTAATGTTCGCGCCAGATTCCTCTCTGTCTTTCAGGAGCATTTCGTCCAGCCTCTTGTTCACCTCCACCACCACTGATTCTGAAAAGCCTGGTTCTGAGCTGAAATCAGCATTTGATGCGGGGGTTGAAAGGTCAGTAGGGGTGGGAGTCGCTTTCCCAGAATTCCTATCCCCGTTGCCTGCGCTCATCGCGCACATATGCACCTCCCTCACGCTGCCACGGCCACTGCTGTCATTGTCTGCGAATGGAAGACCTCCTCCATCTGTCAGCAGAGAAGCCAGGCTTGTGGCGCTGGGACTATGACTGGGACAGGGGCTGCCGCCCCGCACCGCTCCGTCCGCCTCACCGGCTCTTCGGGGAGGAGTGGGGGTCTTCAGTCTGTCTTCGTCTAGAGGTTGGGGAGAACACGGGGAGAAGGGGGAGGCTGGGGTACTGCCATCCGACATGGAGGCACTGGTGGAAACATCCGAGAGCCGCCTACTCTGGCCTTTCCACTTCTTGGAATGGAAGAAGTTGCTGAGGCGATTGAACACCCCCTTCTTGTCCTCAGAGTTCTGGAAGGAGAGAGAAAGAAGTAGAATGACAGATAAATATGCAGACGGCACACCTGTTGTTTTTGGCTGTGCTCAAATAGGAAAAACAGAACGCGAATGCTGTCCGACTCCCCGGTACAAAAACAACACAATGGTAAAATGATCGCGCTAGTGAACCAGTGAAATGACGTTAAGTGGGGAGAAATAAAATTAAAGAGACGCTCAATTTAATATTCAGTTACCACAGGTGTTCGCATGAACAGTAGAGAATGAAGACCAAGAAGAAAGATCCAGGAGGCAAACAAATAGACACTTAACGTACAGTAGCATCATTGAATGGAACACAATATCAAGCGATGGTTGTGAATGTGTTTGTGTTTCTGCTCACACGGCATGTCATACATGGTCCTCCATGTACAATAACAACCATATCCAACAGGAAGATCTCACACAAAGGATAAATACAACATGTCTGCCTGCTACACACACACACACACACACACACCACAAAATCTGGCTGCCTGTCGTTTCAGTTTAGCGAGCACATGTTGAGACTAGATGCATAGACTATCGCCTAAAAAGAAACAATACAACGTACCATTTTGGCTTGCCAGAATCTAGCCTGTTGAATCCCTTTGGAGTATTATATCCAATATACTGTATCCTTGGACCGCGAAAATAGCAGGTGAAAAAACGTGAACATTAAACTGGATTATTGTCAAACCGCTCATATGTGTTCAGCGTTAAGTGGCCCTGTGTCTCACTGGAGGGCATGAGTCAATTTCCATCGCAGCTACAAGTGTGAAGAACATTGTGAAAGAGCATTTGCACCGCAAACAACGCCATGAATTGACGACTCAGTGATACGTGTGGGATGGGCCTGCCGACAACAGCCCCACCCTTCCTCGCGCTGAACTAGACCAAGTCAATAGGCCATTTATAACCTGTGGTGCCTACAGGTAGGAGGGATACAGTCTGTAGCAGATAAGAGCAATACATTGTTTAGGTCAGAACTATCCAGTAGAAGGAGCCAAAAGTATTGCGATTGCTGTATTTAAACACTACGCGCAAGATCGTATTTGTCTTTTTCAACGGAAGAGGCTGTATCTAAGGTACTTTCCAAACAGGCATTTTTCTAATATAAAATCTCGTTTCAACACTTGCTCCTTTGTTTCCCAACGGTCACATACATTTAACTAAGCAAACAACAGGTAAAGACTGGCAGGGTTTTCCAGTTTACTTCTAAACAGAATGCCACATGCAGTAAACCTAATCAATTAACATCAATTAACATACAGAACATACAGGTCTAATCCACCATAGTATCTGCAGTAACGCTAAGTCCAAACCGTCATAGATCCAAGCTGTTTCGATTTATTCAAATTCCACAGTGTTGAAGCAACAGAAAGTAATAGCACCAATTATGTTTCTTCCAATAATGGTATTGATCATACTGAACTTGTAATACTTTTATATTAACCACATACAGAAAATGCTCTACTCTCAGATGACTCTCTCCTGTGTCTGCATGAAAAAAGCCACTAGAATAAGATCCACCGAGCAACTCCCTAATACAGCAGTTGTTCCTGGCTGACACTGTCGGTAGGAGGAGATAAAGTATCATATTGTTGGGCCTTGTGCGTTAGTTACTTCCTTATCTGACAGCCGGGGCTTTGGTTCATTCACTTATCTCAGGTTCACATTACATTATAGATCACAGGAGCAGCCAAACACATCTTCACATGCACGCGCGCACATGCACGGG
This sequence comes from Polymixia japonica, assembly GCA_900302305.1. Taxonomy (NCBI): domain Eukaryota; kingdom Metazoa; phylum Chordata; class Actinopteri; order Polymixiiformes; family Polymixiidae; genus Polymixia; species Polymixia japonica. The sequence goes on from OMKK01018269.1 coordinate 19,919, forward strand.
GAGATATGGGGGGGTTGTGTTTCATCAGATGTTAATGTCTCATAATGAGATGAGATGAAGCTGCATGAGATGAGATGAATTAGAAAGATGGCTGAATTTGAAATGTCGTAACCTATTACCAAATGTGAACAGAGAATATTTTAATTCCTACTCCCACGACTGTAATATGACGAGAACAGGTTTGACAAGAGTGACTACATGGAAAGTAGCCCTGGGAAAATAAATAATTATCCCCATTAAATCATCCACATACTATAGCGTCTCAGGATGTCATTGAAATCCAGCTCTGAAGTATATTATTTATAATCCATAACATAAACTAGTCTGTATCCATGAACATTCATCACTGTCCCTTCTAGGCAGAAATGAGAGAACTGGGAAACTGTTTGAATCTGAATCTGTGACGGCTCACAGACATTCAGATAATGAATTGGAAAAGATAGAAAACAGTGTCAGTACCCAGGATGACTTTCAAGGCATGAATAGACAGCTGAGTGCAAGAGCTCGAAATGGTATGAATATGAGGAATGTGGGACAGCGCTTTGCAACGTCACAATGCCTTGATGACGCCTGTCTTGTGTGCAAGATTGTTTATGACAATCGCTGGTTTAGGACTTTTAATTTTACGTTTGTTACTTTCTTCATGTCCAAAGTGCTTCGGGGATTGACCGCCTGATTTTAACATCATACAGGCTCTTGAAGAGTGGACGAGAGGTAATTGTCAATAATTAAGCTAAAATTGTGTCGTTTGTTTACAATTTTTGAGACGCTTCCGGCTGCGTTTCCGTTTTTAATGTCGCAAACGCTATGAGCTGTGGGTCTGCGGGATTGCAGACTTGTAGAAAGGGCTTGAAGGGCTCAAAAAGTCAGCGCCAGAGCCCTCACGCACTTGCCAATTTTACAGTGGGACAGCCCTGAGCCGTCAGACTAATTGGGAACGTACCTCAAAGGGCATAAGGGCGGACATTGAGATTGGGCCAAAGAGAGAGAGGGAGGGGCAATAGCACAACTGAAATAAGCCACCGAATCATGAACTATGGCAAAAAGTGTTTTCAATCTACTTTTAAATGAGTTCAGCGTTGGAGCATCTCTCAGGTCTTCAGGCAGGGCATTCTGTCTGCTTGGAGCATAGAAACAGAAAGCAGTTTCACCAGTTTCCCCTGGGCAGGTCAAAAATGGTGTTATGTAAAAGTATTACATTGCTCAGAATCAGGGGACAAGACATTTCCATTCTGAGATTACAAACGCGTGACCTAATTTGGCAAATACATGACCTAATTTGGCACGTTAAAATAATCTGATGATGCTAGTAGATGATGGTGGCACCACTATTTAATTGATGATATGTAAACTGGAAAAGATGCTACTTCAACAACATATATACTGTAGCAGAAAGAAAGCAAAGTACTACAAAAATATAACCTAAAGTAATTAGATTGCGTTACTGAGTGTGAACATTCAGTGAGTTATATTACTATGTGTAGTTTCAATTACAGGCAGGCAATCAGCGATATATAACATAATCTTTTAAAAAGAAACCTTCCCAACACTGAAAATACATGTGAAGAAAACATTTTGGGTGTTAAGTAGACTGACCTTGAAGAATCTAGAGGGCGAGGTGGGACTGTTTAGCTGGGCCATGTCGAAGCTGATCATTGAGCCGGACTCAATGTTTGTGTCCCAGATGTCCGAATCTCTCCGGAAACTACACTCTGTGGACACACTCAACTGGTCGTAGTTCCTGGTAGAGAGAGGGAGAGAGAGACACAGGAGAGAGAGGAAGCCAGAGGGGAAAAAAAAGAGAGAGAGCGAGAGGGGGTAGGGAGAGAGAAGAAGCATAAATAACAGCCCTTGTTTCATTTCATTTGAGTGTACAGTTGTTAATATAATCCCATTATGTTATATCCAAACTTTTCATAACAAGACAATTTGTCACAATATTCTTCACGGAAACCTTTGTACAGTATGCATAATTGTACGCTAAAATAAGTAAATACAATAGTCGCAAATATTGTCTTTGTCACTGTTGTTCTTAGCAAGGACAATGAAAATAAATCTCAGTTCCTGTTCTACTTTTTGGGATTGGGCGTGTTAATGCACATAAGTTCACTGACACTGAGGTTCTCTCACTAAAGTGCCCTGATACCCTTCTTTCTGTCTTACGTTTTCACTCAGAAAAACACTCAAGAAAATATGACACCGGTCAGATGACATTCACTTCCTCGTGGAAAACCACGAGTAACGCCTATGTGCAATGCAGTTCGAGTGCCACTGAGCATTCTGGGACACGCGTGCAAAATGACGGGCCGCATTCACTTCCAGGAGTGGCAGTTTTAGTCACCTCGCCCAAAGGTATTCAGCACACAGAAAGCAGTTATGAGCTTATCACACCTATTCCGGCATCGTACAATCCTGCAGGCAATGAGACTTACTCAGAAGAATGGCATCCAGCATTCCTTTGGCTACAGGAGAGCTGAATTTGAACTTGAATTTAAGAATGCTGTACTGTAGCTTGTCAAATCTTGTGACATAAATAGGTTCATCTTATGTTAAATTATGTGTTTCTAGTCAGAACAAAAGGGTTCAGGTGCACAAAGATGGCAGCCACCCAGTTTGACATCATTAACTATCCCACAGTGCAACATATCCAAATGTAATTTGCTCTGGTCAATTTGGAAACACTGCATATGCGCTTCATGTGCATATTCATTGTGGGATGGACGGCTGGATGGATGAAATGACATTAAATCCATGATGTATGTAATTAACAAGACAGCATATAAGCTGCAATGATGTAGGCAGAGTGGAGTTACTTACAGTTGGGAGCTATGGCAGTAATTTTAGATGACATATTACTGTGCAAGAACATGAGTGCATGCAATACTGTGTTTACCCACAAGGGGGAGTAGGTAGATTACATTTCCAGTCATGTTGCCTGTATGGGCAAACTGATGAGTCATGAAGCCAACCCAATTCACAGTGGTTATTGTTTCGCATCATTTGTGTTCCTTTAGAGTGTGCCAAGACTTTGAGGTCAGACTGTGCTCTTAATGTCTTGGTGTAGTGAGCTGGGTAAATATTCTGACTAATAAGGACATGAAGTGGATCCAGCCTGTTTAGGCCAGGTGCTTAATTAAAGAGAAGACCTGGAGAATAAAGGAGGCTCAATGCCATTGCACAAGTGTGTTATTGTAAAAAAAAAAAAGGGCTGTTAAGCTAAAATATACTAGATAAGGTCAGAGTTAAGGTGACGTCTTTCATGTAGGAACACCTATTGATAGCTTTGATTAGGAACTTTCCTCAGTTCCCATAGATATGCGGTGCTTGCCAAACGCAGAATGATTTGAGTGCTATTAGATATTCTTCAGTGTTTACATTCTTTTGCAGGGTTGAACTGCAGGATAAACCGAGCCGGAACTACAGTAACACGATATTTCCTGGTGTTCTTAAATTGCTGTTTGGTCAAATAGGCTTATCCTTCTGCTCTCCATTTAAATATAAAAATTGAATATCATAATGTAATAAAGACGTGAAATGAACATTGGTACACATGTTCATTGGTACACATTTAACTACAAACTACTCTGGTCTGTTTCCTTATTATTTGTGCTCTTATAGCTCTACAAAACCTATTTCTTCAATTAGTTTTTTTCGCTATCTGCTTTTTATGGTCCAAACCTTTTATGGTCCAAGATCTCATCTCTTTTTGTGAGTTATGTGCAACATCTATTTAGGCTTAGCTGTTAATCTTACTCTACTGTTATTGGCCTCTGCCTTTTGAATGACTTAGAGTGAATTCAGACCTTGTAATTATCTCTCATGTGATTCAAATTGTATTTTGTATCTTAACCTTTTGTAACTTGTAATTGTACTGCCTTGTTTGCAACATATTCTTTAAAAAGTCATTTTAAATCCTGAATAAAATGAAAAATAAACAATAATACAAACACACACAAATAAATCAAACAGTGAAATATTCCAAATGTAGGACTATTGTGAACAAGCATATGGGGTTGGGGGCCAGGTGTAGTCTTCAAATCAGTAACTCACTGTGAGGGGAAAAAAGTGACTTATGGATTCTTGACCCCAAACCTTAAGACCCCCTAAGTTCTGGTTCTGGGCTGGTGCTAGTGCTAGTGCTGGTTCGCAGTTGGTTCAAATTGTGAACCTTCTAAGAACCGGTTTGCTTTTCCACGGGCTAGAGAGACACATCATTACGTCAGTGTATATGTCTGTATACGTCTCCACTCCACCCAGCAAGGCTAGCGGCAACTTCAAGCACTACATTGTCTCTTGCACCCGACTTTGCGAGCCTACGTAAGCTACGTAAGCAGTTCTTGGTTCTAGACAAGCTAAGTGTTGGTGCTGCTCTGGAACCAGATTTCCTGGCCGAGAACCGGTTCTTTTGCTATTGAAATGCAAAGAACTGGTTCGAGATTAGGTACCAGCTCCGAACCAGCCCTAGAATTACCTTGGTGGAAAAGGGTTATCATGATGTAAGAATGCCTGCAGGCACAAGGGGCTTGAGGCCAGGTGCAGACTTCAATTCACTGAAAGCTCACTGGGAGTGCAAAAAACTCAATTTGTGCATTCTGCACTAAAAACATGCAATACTTGAACCCAACCCTTAAACTTGTTTAAGACAAGTAATAGGAGCTGTTGGTCTTCTTAGCCCCTAGTTGACACAGACTCAAACCAGCTCTAACTCGTCTAGAGCCTTTTCTCTGTTGCACCATTGACAAAAGCTTTATTGTTGCAAGTGCACAATTTTATCTGTGCTTTTATTTGAGAATGATTACAGCTTGCATGTGACTGGCAACCATGTCAAGTAACTGCATCTTGTCATTCCAAAAATAATGTTGGAGTTTAAAGCTTAATTCCTGGATCAGGCCTATTCAACCAGCGGCGCTTTGTGATTTTTCTCATGGCCTTGCGGGATGCTTCTAATGACTGTAAATAATAACAATATAATATTAAGATATTGAACCCAATCAACATGGACACACTGAGCATTCAGGATGTGAGCCTGTGACATATTCAGGCTTTGTGCCTGAAGCAAATAGTTGGTAAGTTTTTAAAAACAACAAGTCCTTTCCCTTCAATGTCAATCTGTCAATCTACTTCTAACCTTATGCGTCAACAAGTCTCTAACACCAAAAAAATAGGACAAATTATGATGAAAAGCACACATTTCAAAGCTAATGGGCTGACAAGTATTTATTTACATTGCCAACTAATAGGTCTACTAATAACATGTAGGTTACCTATAACTTGTCATTAACTTGAGGAGGTATTGACTGAGTTCACCTATCCTATTGTTGTTTGCTATCAGGCCTACTCTTTTTTTAAAAGCTATCTATATGGCAAAGTGGAAAGTGTGACAAAGTTGAACAAAGGAAGCTTGAGTAAAGCTGAGTCGGTTAACTGCTCTTAAAAACTCACTCAACTTATCTAATCCTTCAAAAGGCAGCTAGTAAATAATGGCACTTTGAGACATACATGTACTGATGCTCCATAGACTACTACTACTACTACTACTAACACTCGTACTCTGAAAACTAAAAGCGACACAGACAAAAGATAAGCACAGACACATACATGTACACACATAACCCCCCCCCAGGCATCCCACGCCGGTGCCAAGTTAGGTTATCAACACAGACAAATCACTCATTGTGCAGGAACAAACAGGCAAACAGAGTAAATAGACTTATTGAGGGAGGCCAGCCCATAGACGGTGCTACTGAATAAACTAAAACAAGGGATGGATGAGAGTCAACAACTGACTCACCCACTGTGAGGGATTATGAGGGGTATTATGAGTCATTGACGGCTGTTGATGAGCCTTTTTTTAATATAAGGTAAACTCCAAGAACACGCTTAAGAATACAACTGGCTTTGACTGCAGCGCACAATAGAAACAGGTTGCGATATGCAGAATGTTTGGTTTAGACTGCTGCACAACCAAAGTGTTACAGCCAAGGTCAATAAACTGAAGTGTAACGTGGCGAACCAGAGGCGAACGCTGGACCCTGTTTTCACCAATCGGAATAGATATTGTGTGAATATCTATCTTACAAAAAATATAGATAGTCTTACAAAAAAAATATTAGCCTGCTAA
>OMKK01018280.1:6031-17130 GCA_900302305.1 Polymixia japonica
ACGACCATCCACTGAAACTACACTGTAGCACTATACGTTGCTCTAACACACACACACACACACACACACACACAAATAACTCGTAACATCTTATCCACACTCCCACTCACATAAACTGCATCATCTTGTGTAACCCTACATATTATTAAGGCTGTCGTCAGCCGACTAAAACCTTGTCTTGTTAACTGTTCTACCTATACTGAAAGATGGAAAATGTGTCTCGTAACATGTACAGCTCTATAGTATTCTACTAATGAAAACCATGAAGGCTGTGGAAAGACAATGTATGCCTTTTTATTGTGATATCTTTGTCTGGTACGTTGTCAAAAGGTGTCTAGAGAGAAAGGGCAGAGGATTGCGTGGCAGTGTCTCCTGTGAGAAGCTCGCATCTGAGTAAATATGTAGTAGCACTGGAACCCCAAAACGAAAACCACAAAAACAACTTAAAATCAATTAAAAAAGAAATAAAAAGTGCAACGCATCAAAAGTGCATCTTAAGTGATCTTGCTTCATGATGAATCGGTGCAGCGACGACCGTTGCCTCAGTTTAATACACATATCAGTGCAGTTAGACCCGGCGATGAGGAACATGAAGGGGCCCATGAGAGGCCCCTGTGGTTCTCCTTTACAGTGTTAATGACAACGTCACTGCTACAGGACACGGTGATGGACACTCGGTAGCCCACTGCCACTCAAATCTGAGACCTTTCCTCTCTTGGAGACTTTGGTTTGCCCAAATATTAAGGGATTAAATGTATTTTACAAATAATTAATAATGTCCTTGTCTTTCTTCCTGTGTTCATTGTGTGTTCAGTGATGACACCTCAAGTGAATTGGAAAGTATAGCAGCTTTGCATTTGTGGTACTTATTATATTGCAGTCATTGTTAAAGTACTGCTTTAAAGAGGCTGAACAGGATCTTGGCCAATATGTCGATGTTTTTGAATAAAATCTATGAACTGAATCCCAAGTTTTACCTGGTTCTGCAATGGAAGCTCTAGTTTACCAGTGCAATATTTCAGCAGCCATTCCCCACAAGCTGTCTGTTCACATGATACTGACACACTGACTGAACCCACCACTTTGGAATAGCGCTGTTTTAACTACTAGAGGCTGAAATTATGCAAGAATCCTGTAGAGCATCTTTAACTATGATTGTTTCAGTACTTGAGAGGAATTATTTGGATTCAGATTTGTTCTGTTGTAGATGCATGGAATGGTTTAGGAATGGCTTCTTTTAATATACCTTTTTTACCTCTACAGTACAAATACCTGATGGATACATGATGGCATGTTAAAAATGTGATTTCTAATGTACTATGGCGTACTGATTCTCATTATCGTTAAAATAATTTATCCATCTCCATATTAGAAAAACAAACTTAATATCATGTAGAAGCTCATTGGAATGCCTCTCTGCAGCCCATTCCCACTGAGCCTTGGTTCCTTGGTTCCTTGGTTCCTTGGTTCCTTGGCTCCACCGACTGCTTTCAATACCAAGGGGTCAGATTTAAAAAGACCACCTACGAGCCCGGTCTCCCGGACCGCTCTCCGCCTCTCCAGCTCTCCTTTCTCTCTATGCCGTCATAAGCTACCTTGTCTTCTTACAACCCCACAGACAATACAATCCAGATGAGCTTTAAAAACGCGTCTGCTAGGAATGCCTTTGAAGCCACACACCCTGAATGCTCTATGTTAGCACACTCCAAGTTACTTGGCATGCAGGAGCACTTAGGAAGAAGACACACAGATGCATGAAGACAAACTAATGCAGTTTTACTATTTGTGAGTAGTATTATCTGTGCAGGCTGTCTATCAGTAGGGCTGTATGAGCATAGACTCCCTCTTACCCTGTCTTTCTCCCTTTCTCTACCCCTTGCTTGGAATCTATTTTATTTAATTTAATCTATCTATGCCTGTCACTCTCTGCATGATATACAGTTGAAAGCTGCCAACCTTTGTTGACAGTTTTGGCGAGGTTCTCCTCTGAATACCAAAACCATCCCTCACCCAAATAAAAACCATATCTGCTCCACCAGAGGTAAGAAAACAAAATAGAATAGAACTATTATTTATAGAATTAACGTATCATTAAGTCCACGGGAACTCGCCCAATCAAGGATTTTATTTCTGTAAGATGCTATCTGTTGGCATGAGCTAGCAGTTCCTGGAAGCCATTAACTCAGCGTAAACATGGCCTCCACCCCGATGTGACTGTGAGACCCCGCGCGCGCATGTGTGTGTGTGTGTGTCTTACACGTATGTGTATTAATAAATAATGTCAACTAGATGCATTACTCATTAGTTTCACCCACATTTTCACATCCTCCGAACAAACTCGTGACAGCAGATGTTTCCTCAGTCAGTCGAAGGTTACAGAGCGTGTAAGACAGTGTGGTCTGAAAGCTTCTGTTTACTTATCCAGACCCCCTGCCTTAATGCTGGAGAGATTATTATTGAAGGAGGGACGAAGGAACGGTTGAATTCCCCTCCTTGAGCCCCACTGTTTCTAAGAAATCATCATTCTGCAATGAGGGGGAGTCAACTGTTGTTCATCCCTCTTTCAATAATAATCTCTCCAGCAGTAAGGCAGGGGGCTGGATAAATAAAGCTTCCTAGACCTCCCAAGGAATTATTTTTTCAATTTGTGATTCTGTTGATCAATTTGTTTTCCTTTTTTATTGGTTGATTCTGTTGTCGTACACAAGGTATAAATAACACAATTAGACAAACAATGAAGGTTCAAATAGGCATCAAGAAAGGATGGTTTTGCGCACAGTCCACAAAGCAGCATGCTGTTATACACTGCTAGTTGCTATAGGTCATCCTTCTAAACTGTCTGCCTTTACCCTCAAGAACAACCACATGAACATTAAGGGTGTCTCCCTTCATGCTCCACGTGATGCTTCATACAGAGCCGATATGAACCCTGCACCCACATGTGTACCCAAAGCCATACCATCCTCCCAACAGCCCTGCCTATAAGCCTTCCTCCGACGGCCCTACCCGTACTCCTGGAGACGAGATCACCTCGCATACTGTACCTCGTTGATTAATTATAGATTTAATTCTGACTGTCACTTAATTGGCCGATGGAGAGCGTGGAATATGTCTTGACACTATAAAAGGTATCATGTCGGAGACCTTTTTCCAAAAATCTGTGACCTCTGGACATTCCCACATCATATAAATAATGTCCCTGGAGTGTGTCATGGTTTGGCCCTGCGTGGCTTTTAGTTTTGTATGCCCTGCTTTGTTTTAGTTCTGTTGTTTTCATGTTTTGCCCTGCGTGGGTTTTAGTTCATTTTGTTGTCCTGTTGCCGTCGTGTTTTCTCTGTTCTGTTTTCCCTGTATTCCCTCTACCTCAGTGTTTCCCATCATGCATCCTGGTGTCTTGTCTTATAGCTCTATCTTGTTTTGAGCTTGTGTCTGTTCAGTTATCTAGGTTTTGTATTTCTATGTGTATTAGGTTCCCTGTTCTGTTTTCTTTAGTTCTACGTCCTGTTGTGTTCCCTGTCTAGTCTGAGTCGGCCCAGGTGTGTGTCATTTGTAATTACCTCTTGTATATCTGCCCTGTTTCCCCTGTCAGTTTGGTTGGTTCATTGTCTTGTATCAAGTGTGCTTCCGTGACGTGTCGCCGGTCGGTAGGTGGTTTTTTAGTGTTTTGTAGATATGTTTCCTAGTTGTAGTTCTAGTCCTAGCTTCTCTGTATTTTTGAATAAAGTTTTGGGTTTTTGGATACTCCTCCCCTCCCTGCACACATAACACAGTGCCTGGGATACAAAAAGCACAATCAGATGTTTTGATTTTCATATTAAATCATTTGCAAGCGGTAAGATATGTCCTGTATTCAGAATTAAAATAAATCATTTGATGGTTTGTATTCCTAGAGGACATATTATCCTGGATAGTTTTGTAATAATATTGCAGAAACCTCTCCCAAGGAATAGACTCCAGAGCCCTTAATCAGCCAATACAGGGAAGTTTGTTTGAAAAAATTACTTTAAAATTGCTATTTTTAAGTATTTTAAATGGAACATAAAACAGTTGGATCCAGCAGAGTATAATTACATCTAACTATAATTTTGAAGGTGATTTTAAATCGGTAAGGTTTTGCACACTAATTAAAGGGTGACTGATATGAAATAGCATTTGCGTGCTTATTGTCCACAAGTCAGAAACGCCTTAGTTTAACTACATGTAAATAAACACTTTCTCTTGTGTGCATTAAGCCACTCTCTCTCTCGAGTTCAGTTTAAAACTTTTTTATTTTTTTTATTTTTTTATTGTCTAATTTAGCAGTTTTTGGGCCTTTCGGTATCAGGCAGAACAGTTTTGAGATGATAAATGCAGCTGATCTTCAAGCAAAATGTACTTTGTCTTTTTGGCTCCAAGTCCTGTTCACGGCAAAAAGAAAATGTAATGACCACATGCCTAAAGATGGCGACCTCCTCAAACAATGTCCTTCACTCTTTGCGGTCAATCCCTCAGTGCCCCGTACAGTCCAATGGTTTCCAAACTATAGTAGATATGCAGTGACATAAAAACTACAAGATTGCTGTCTTTATGCACATTTGTCTTTCATCCATGTTTTAGATAGAAGAAGATGGGGATTAATTGAGGGAACATTCTACCTAAGAATTATTTGGTTCAAACCAGGAGTTGTTAAATGTTTTAGGCCATTTGACTGAAACATATTACCTCCAATTCAGTTGCACCAGGTTAATAAATACTTAATGGTATCTATCACAACAGAACAAGCCCTGTCAACCAGTGATGTCACTGTTCTAGAGGAAGCAAGGGTGTTGCCTCAGAACTAAGATGTCTCAGTGATGACCTCACCCTCTAAAGCTCTGACTGGATATTGACCTGCAGGGAGAAAAGTCCAGCTTGTTTTGAAATACATTGGCTTATACTTTGATACTTTGAATAGCATAAACTACAAACATACAATTCTACTCAAGTACAGTAATTAAAGCACGGTAGCTGAAAACTAGTTGGGTTAAACTTTTCAACTCTGTAGTTAAATTATGTTGTTCAGCAGGCTATACAATTTAATCGGTTATTTTTGTTACTACTGAAATGTGTAGAGGAAATCAGGTCCTCACTCGGGTTGAAGTGTTCTTCAATTCAATACAAGTTTATTCAGCATATGCGGAGAGCAGACATACAGAGAATAACAGTGTAATCCCTGCAAGTGTGTTCTACCTCTGAGGAGAGAAGACGAAGCATTTTATAGGGAAAGGTAAACAAAGACTCTCTACGTGTAAGGACATCTAAGGATTGCATGAAAGGGGAAGAACGGGGAGTTCTCTATTCCCGTCCTTGGGTGTCTCCTAGCTATGTCAGACCAAACTCAGGAGGTCATAATAAGTGAGAATGAATCACTGAAAGGGGCAGGTCAGAAAGTACAGGTCAATTACGACATTACTAAGGGGATCATAAAACTATATGGCTATAAGGTGAAATGATAAACATAGGCTTCTACAAATGTCATTTTTGCAGAAAGTGTTACTTTACCAAGGAACTCTTGACTAGATAAGATAATCCCCTGGTGTCCGTCCCTATTGGCTCAAGTCAAGTTTATTTTAATCTCTACAGATACCTGCATATGAATCCAGAATCTGTAGGCAACGGGATAAGATGTTGGTATAGGAAGCGTTCTGGTTTCCGTTTGTAGTCCAGGTAGTATTGACCAATCACGTTTGAGCAGGAGAGCACTCTCGGAACCCTCTGACGACGATTTAGCTTTTTATTTATTGATTTATTTTTAGATTATAGCTTTTTATTAGCTTTTTAATTTAATTAAAAGTCTTGGCCAGGATATCCGTTATCCGGATATCCGCTGGCTACACCGGAACCCCCGAAATATTGGCCGTTGCCCCCAGAGAGTCAGACCACGTTACAGTCTCAAAGGTGTTTTACAATCCCGCAATCATAAACGACACCCCCTGACTTTAAACCTCCACTGGAAAAAAACTCCTAGAAAAAGCCTTAGTTAGGTAAAAAAAAAAAAAATCTTGGGAGGGCATGCAATGGAGGGATCCCCTTCCAGGATGGTCAGGTGTGATATGACATGAGTGAATGATAACAAATATACAATTGGACTAATGGGGCAGTAATGAAAGAACTAAGGAAGTGAGAGTGTCCGGCCGAGCCAATACAGTCCCACTCATCACACCAACAATCGTCTTAACCTCCCTAGAGAGGAAGGAAGGGAACCCACTCAGCGACAGTAGAGGCATTCATTCATCTAAACACAGGAGATATGGCACACAGACATGAAAAAAGGAAACAATGTAAACAGTATGAGATATAAAAGGATGAATGCAGGAGAGGCCAGGGTGAAACCCTGCTGAAAGGGGGGGGGGTCTATTTGGTGTGTGTGTGTGTGTTAAGGTGGGGCATTCAAGCAAGTTAGCAACTTAGTTTTGGTCAGAGGCTGAACAGGATCTTAGCGAATGTGTCCGCATTTTTGAAGACTATGACCCATATGGGCTAATTGCTTGCAACAGGTGAATGTGGGGTTGCGCAACACCGCGCAGGCCCCGCCCACCCCGAGAGAACACTCGCAGATGTGGAGTCGCCAGTCCGCAGAGGAGCAGCGCTGAGCGAACAGTTACACGCATAGCGAAGTAATAGAAGTTCACTCTGACTTTTTTTGGGGGAAATATTTTATCAGCCACATTTTTTAAAAGGCGCTTTTTTATTGTTCTTCATTTCTACAAAACCATCAGTTGTTTTTGCTTTTTTCCCCACAATGAGCATCGCTGTCGCAGAAGGCTGCTTTCTGTCCGCCTTGCAGCCAAACTCCTCATGCACCGCTTACGTTGTGCCCTCGGACGTCCAGATCGGTGCGGACGGTCGGGTACCGGACGCGGTGGCCAAGGCCAGGAGGGTCCAGGAGCAGGTCCGGATGCGTCTCGCCGAGAAAAGGTCCTCCTCGCTGCCGAGACTGAACGGATTAACCTGCGACTCAACAGGTGAGGAACTGCAAGGTCTGATCTGAGAGAACTCACCGTCAGGATAACTGGGATCAGCTGATCCCCTTTGCGTTTATCTGTGGCTAAGACACGGTTTGCGACTACTAACCCAAACAATAAACCCAATAAAACATTTATTGTTTGTCATTATGTTTTCGGCCATACTAAAGAGAAAGCTGCATGTAGGTATCGGGACCAGTTTTAAGCTTATTTACTGAAATCACTGAGATCTAACCGATAACTATGCCCAACTTTATCTGGGTCTCAGTCTCTCAAACATAACCCCTGTTCTGCTCTGCTCAGTCCAAAATGTCTGTTTTTTTTTTCTGGAGGCTCTACTAATTGGAAGTGAGAGGGGTCAGGGGTCATCTTAACAGGGGTCATGGAATGTTAGTTCTCCACACGGAGGCCTGGAATACCTGACATCCCTAGTAGTGCTTGTGTGAACCTGTCAGTCGCTTAAGTTAAAGGAGAATATATCACTCAATGACATTCTAGACTAGAGAGCACTAGAAGATGAACAACTCTCTCCAAAACTAAGATGAAAAATGTTGCTGTCCAGCGGACAATGCTGATTATGTGAATTTTTTATACCCAAATGAGCTCAGCCTATACGCCTGGAAACCCCCCCTGGGTGTCGTCAGTTTACCGTCTTTTACAGTCATTGTCTATTAATACACACGATCCATCTGCAATACTTGTTTAGGGTCGCTAACACTGACAATGCTACTATTCTTTCTTAGTTTCTGTCATATTACTATATACTTGTTACTATATACTTATAACAGAGACAGCAAAAGTGACTGCTTACTGGTTAATAATTGGTTATTTCCTGTTTTGTTTTTATCTTCTCCATGTGTATAAGACAAATACATGTTTAGGAAGTTTAAATAATCATTTGGGTCTGTTCCCAATCAACATCCTGTCTGTTTTTGTTAAGCTGGTCAGTAGCCTCATCACATTTTTTAGCAGTGTGTCTTTAATGGCTGGTCAGTGACCCTTCATTAGTCTTGCCAGAGAAACTGAAAATCCGTCCTCCTACGACTCCTAACCCTGATGATATAAAAAGACAGCTGGACTTGAGATGATTTGTGAGGGAGACCAGATGTTTTTTGAAAGGTGAATAGAAGCTTGTGTACGGCCCTCTACAGTAGCCAGCAGCTGAAGGAATAGTCTTAGATAACTGCTTATCTCACTAAATCAATCAGTACAGATGACACTCTTTATTTCCGAATATATTGATGTAGGTTTGTAAATGCCTGTTTTTTATTGTTATAGGTCATGAATTAACGTTCCTCTTCCACAATCTCTTATAATTTGTAGCTTTGTCAGTTTGAAAACAACATTCCTTTAAAGTCTTTAGAATTGACTTAATCAACATTGATCAACATTAACATCATGATGATCACACCATAACACATTCAATGACGGGTCGTAAAAATGGGATTTTACTGTTATTGCTATCAGATCTTAAAGTGTTAATCTTGAAGATCTCCTGTTTCCTTGTCTGTGGCGGCAATTATGACGAAATGGCACTTATGGTAATTGCAGGTGGTTCTTAATACTCATAATACTGGAACTGCGAGGGCTTTCATCAGTGGGCCATAGGCTCAATCACCATTGTGTTACCTCATTCGGGGATAGACAGACATTTATTTAAATTAAAATCTTCTGAGATCTTCTTCTGAGATTGCCACTTTAAATACCAGAGATGAAAGTAGTAGGACTCACATTATGATTGGAATTTGATGCAATCCAGCCCCATTAAGCACATTAGCTATGTAAACAGAGGGCAGGAAAGTGTAATCCAGACACTGATTTGAAGTGATTACTGCCACAGAAGCCAAAATACAACAATGTCCAGGCCAAATGTGGATATAAACCACAAAGTCTGATGTTAAGAATCTGATTGTTGTCTGATGTATGTCTGTATAGCTCCTTGACGTGCTAACCACCTGATGTGTGGAACATTCCTGTCCAATCAAGGCTTTAAAGGACGTTATCAGAGAGCAGCAGTGTGTCTGTGGTCTATTTTAGACTGGTCTGAGTGCCATGTGCCAGTACAGTCAGGCTCCTCCCATAACCAAACTGCAGGTAATTGTGGGTACAATTCCTCGTGGCGGAGTCTTGATGTCTGGGCAGTTTTGAAATACTTCAGTATTACCTGATCTCCTCCCTACTTAGTAATGTTGTTTTTTTCCCATTGGATTGTAGAAGTATTTTTAGTATATATTGGATGTAAACCTAGGCACAAAGTGGACTGTATATTTCAATTTAACATGAGATCTGAAAGTTTTAAAAGTTGTGAAGAGATTATTTTCCTTCAAGAAACTAGTTCACAGCTGGTAGACTGAACTCGTACCTGCTGCAGAGTTGGATCTCCTGGTCGGTTGTGTGCTTTTATCCTTTATTTTTTTTAAGCACATGCACACGCCAGTTATGTGTCCCATACGTACAAGCTTCAATGGAAATATGAGACACAAATAGACTGAAAGATTGATCTACTGCAGGTCTGAGGGAAAAGTAACGCCAGGTTGTGATCCCAGAATGCAACAGTAGGATACGAGCTGTACGTATACGACTGCTTGTTAGAGAATGATGTGGCTATATGCATCAGGGGTTATTGTAGGGCCTGGTGATGGAGCTTGTTGTTTAGAGAGAGGGCGAGGTCAGGGGCGGGTGTGGAGTTAGGTAGAGGCTTGTAAGGAAATGGTTTGTAGGGCTATAGTTGTGGAAAATGGGATTGACTCTGTTTTGTGGTAGCGCGGGCTGAAGCTAGACCATCGAGAGGGGTTGGGATGGATATCGTGACCAGATGACGGTTCAGGATTGAAGAATGTCGAGCTCTGTTACAACACATAAATCACTCGGATGCTCCTTGTTTTGCAATCAGAAGCCAGAGAGAAAACAAGCTAGTGCGGGAGAAACGCTTAATTACAGTCATCAATTTAAACTTGGGAGTGGATTTGATTAAAAACACATGTTACATATACTTTAGATGGCAACGTTTAGTCTGTTATGATGAATATCTCAGGGTACGTATGTGCATGACTGTTAATCTACCTCTTGGCTGTTATGTTAGTGTGGCTGATATACTGAGTTTGGACATATGATCCATCCTGGACACAGTTGAGGACACATTCAGGGTGGAGGCTTCATAGACATCCTCGTGAAAAGGTCTCTGAGTCTGAACTAATCCAGCTATGTTGTGGTGTTTGGACACAATTAAAAAAAAAAAACAGATTCTGATCCTACTTGGATCTTCACTTATCATCATCATCATCATCATCATCATCATCATCATCATCATCATCATCATCCTCATCATCATCTTAGTGTAGATACAGTGCTAGTAGTTCCTTCTGTCCAGTAATATTAGGTATTTGTAAAATGTTATGTTTTAACACACCCTTTTGTACACACACAATCATAGCAGCGGGTGAACTGGCTTCTGTTGTAACAATTAAAGGAAGAACAGCCCACTATAGCAACAAGCTACTAGCATCACAAACAAGTCTACTAACACACTCCAGTCACCTTACTGGTCAACTTTTACACCTCACAAGTTATTCTTAAACCTGTTCTGTTGTGTTTTTGTATTTATTAAGGTTTTGAAGTATTGTTGAATTTAAGGTAAATAGACATACCAGACATAACAAATAACAGACAACAGCAAAGTACCAATAAATACTACAATAAAATGTATTTAATCACTGATATAGTGGTGTAACTTTAAAACATTGGGAACCCTGTGCTGTCTCAGGCTTCAGCGTCCTTGACTGTCCACGCAAGATTTAATTTGTAATTGTTTGTTTCGATTTACATTTCTACCCCCTCACTGTTCTAAAGGTCAACTTGAAAACATATTTATTTTTCAATAAATATAAAAACAAATGATTCTGTGGATGTCTGTTAAGGATTTGGAGATATGAAATTATGAGCATAATAAACCAGCATTGTCTACCCCCCGCATAAGAAATAAGATATTCAGCCACGTCCTGGTTGTTAAAAACAATACAGACTCTGATCCTAGTCTTCTTCTCTGGTGTATATTCATGTATATTCAGTGTTAGTAGCGTTTTTCTCTCCAGTCATCTTAGGTATTGGGTGTGTGAG
>OMKK01018316.1:2819-22819 GCA_900302305.1 Polymixia japonica
GATTAAAAAAGAAAAAAAAAAAAAAAAATTGAAATAAACATTTCTTAAAGCTTCCGTAACCTGAAGCAGGACCTAAAAATCACATCTGGATGCTTGAGCCTCCTCTGGGCTGCATTTCGAACTCTCCTCCACATCATTGGCTGGTGCCTCTTCCGCATATTGTGCCTCAAAGGCCATCCCCTCTGAGGCATCCTCCGGGTCCTTCTGACCCGAGCTCCCCTCCGTCCTCTCTGGAGAATCCATGTGATTGCTGCCCTCCGATGCTCCCATGTGCTTCTTCCTCAGGTGCTGGTTGAGTGTGCCCTGAAAGGGGAAGCATTTGCCACAGATCTGGCAGTGGAACGGCTTGTTGTCCGTGTGGCCACGGATGTGGTACTCCAGCTGGTCTTTCCTTGTGTACTTCTTGCCGCAGAACTTGCAAACAAAGGGTGTGATCCCCATGTGTAGGCGCATGTGGCGGTCCAGGCTTCCTTTCTGATTGAAGGTCTTTCCGCAGTAGATGCAAATGAGCCTCTCGTTGTACGGGTACCACTGGCTCCGCAGGCTGCGCTCTCGCACATCATTCTCCAAACCCGCAGTTCCCAACACCGGCTCACCGTCCTCCGAGCCTGGTTTGATGTGGCTCAGCACCCCTGCCGGGATGGCCATGGGACGCTTTGCCCTGGCTCGCCCGCCTCTGAAGCCACTGAGCATGGAGCGGGAGGGACTGGAGCTGCTGAGGCTGACAAAGCAAGGCGAGGAGAGCCCCGAGTAAGAATACCCGGCAGGCTGGATGACGGGACCATAAGAGCCCACGCTGACAGCCAGCACCTGCTCTCCATCTACCATCTCTGTGTGGTAGCCGTCATCACCGGCTGAAGAGCTGTCTGAGTAAGTGGGCCTGTCGGGCTTCTCCATCTTCACGTGCACGTCTGTCACCTGCCCGTCCTTGCCAATCAGTTCCACTTGCTCAGTTTCACCCTCTATGGGGGCGTCCTGTTCTGACACACCATCGCTGCTGCCACGGTCCGACTGGCCTTCCTCTTGCTGCAGCCGCACCCTGGCCAAGCCTTTCCCTGCCAGCTCAGAGCGGCCTTCCATGGTGCCGGCCTGGCTCTGCCGGGAGTAGTAAGGGGGGGAGATCTGGGTAGGGTTGACAAAGAGGTTGCTGTCATTGACCCCGTTGTGGCTGGCCTGAGAGCCCTCCTTCTCCGGGCTGCCAACGCCGATTGGGAGGCTGATCTTGGAGTGGATGCTCTCGAGGATCTGGGTGCACTTGTCAATGATGGCCTGCATCTGCAGGAAGCTGGCAGCGGTGAGGAAACTGATGACATCCTTGAGCTGCAGGGACATGTGGCCTGTATAACAGAAGGCCAGGAGCTGCTCGAACACCTCAGGGCTTTTGATCACTGAGATGGAGAGGCCACTCATGGTGCTGAGGGCCGAGTGGTCGCGGAAGTAGGGCGAGCTGGCCGCCAACACGGCCTTGTGAGCTCGAAACGGTTGGCCCTGGATGTGAACAATGATGTCACACAGCTTCCCCTGCAGCCGCAGCTCATTGAGCTGGTTAAGAACGGTGTTGCTGAACTCTGGCACGTCAAACTCTATGTAGCTGCTGCCGTCGTCCATGTCTCGGATATATCTCTCCAGTTTGTCGACAGCCTGATGGGGAAAAGACACAGAAAGAGGAAACATTACTACAAAATAAAAATCTCCAGGGTGTTGCGGTGGAGGCACGGTTATCAGAGAAAAGAAAGATCCTTTAATGATGGTTACAAAGATCTGAGTGGGTTGGCCAAGTAAATAACCAAAGACATGAATGCAACAGATTTATATACAGTTTCATAGTGTCACGGTGCCTCCTACTTTCCGGCACTGACCATGGCCTGAGTGAAGCCAGCTGTTTTCGCCCTTATCTCTGGTTATAGCCAAACAAAGCCAGGATATGCCTATTCACGGCCAAACAGGACATTGAGCAACCTTGCTCTGGGACCAAGTTTTGATGAATGTTCTTTTGGCACGAACACATTGTCCACAACATGCTGACCATCACACAGACTACTGCGAGACATAGTGAAACATTAATTGTACATGATCAGATGTATGTATTTTATATCCCTGTATGAATATATGCATTATGTATACATGTATTATTACAATATATCTATATATCGTGAATTTGTGTGACATCTCTCAGATTTCTACTACAGTGTAATTAGGCCTTTTTCAAGTCATGTCATGAGATTACCAAGTCTCTTTTCATCAGCTGCATTCTTTTACACAGTTGAGAGCAACACCCTAGGGCCTAATAGGACAGGAACGTGTGTAAGAGGCGTTGCCAAGGAAGAAATGGAGGTCCATTATCAAGGAACACTGTCATCCAAAGAATTTTAATTTTATTATTTGAGCATTCTGTCTCCGTCTCTCGTC
Organism: Polymixia japonica; assembly: GCA_900302305.1. NCBI lineage: Eukaryota > Metazoa > Chordata > Actinopteri > Polymixiiformes > Polymixiidae > Polymixia > Polymixia japonica. The sequence continues at coordinate 5,229 of OMKK01018316.1, forward strand.
TCATAAATTGCTGATTCAAATTGGAGTTTTTTTTTTTAAAATGATAGAATGCCTGGACAAATGGAGACACGTCTTCCTGGTACGCTATATGAGCAATGTACAATCCTGTGCCAAAATATTCCAACACTGAGTGCATTACTGCAGACACAGCACTTCACATTCATACTACCGTGAGAAAATACTGCACGTTTCTGACATTCAGCACATGGACTAGTTTATGCCAGCAGCGTTCACTATTTGGCAGAAGAAAAAAACATAACAGCCCACTTTTCTGGAGTCACGGAAGTAAATAGTGAAGACATACAAAAGAAACTGCCAAAGGACCAATCAAAATGACACACTGTTCAGGCTGTCCAGATTGAAATCCTTCAGATAATGGTGCATTTGACCGAAGACAGTGAGCCATTTGCAATCTTATATAAGTCAGGCATAGGCGTATGAGGCTGACTTTACTGACTCACATAAGAGGACAGGAGTACAATGTGGGAAATGTGGATTTGAAATAAGATCCAGCAACTTGACAATTTCACAGCAATTTGCTAAAGGAATGATTGTCAGGGATAACAGTAGCCTCATCCAAGTACTGAGCTGGTGTACAAAACATTACGTAGTCCATCATCCATTTCAGAATGCTCAACCTCTAGTGCTGAGAGATCACTAGATCCAAAACACAAAAAAGTAATTTGCTGCACCACAGTATAAACAACTGACAACATAACAACTACAATTACAACAAAATAACAGCAAATGTATAACATGATGATTACGCTAAAAATCCTTATGTCCATTTACACCTTAAAGGTGCTATCTGTAATATGTTAAAATCAAATAAAAAGTCCAATTACCACATTGTATCTTAAGATATAGTAATGGTGGTCGTCTGAAAGCTTCAGTGGCGCCGTTCCCCTCTACTGGTTCTGGTCTTTGTTTTGCTTTGACGACCCATCAAACAGCTCCTCCCCTAAGCCTGTCCATCAAAACATAGCTCCTCCCCTCAGCCAGCATACCTTTCAGTATAAAACCCTTTTTTGTGCCCTTTTTTCACTCTGCCCAAAACCTACACTCCTTCATGTGAATGTCCATACAATCTACACTATGCTGTATGCTGTGATTCATGATCTCTGCTTCTCACTTTGTGGGGAATATATACTAAACTATTTCACTATTCACAATGTGTATGAAACATTAGTTATTGTTCTCATGCTGTACTACAATGACTTATGTGATCAAATGCGCACATTATGAAGAGTAGATAATCAGCAAAAGTATAATTTTATTTTGTAATGTTTAACAAACATGATACGAATTAATCTATCCAATAGAACATAATAGAAAATTAATTTGTGAATTCCACCCTGCACAGCTGTATGCATACTGCAGGTACAAAGTCACTACTAGGGCTGGGTATTTAATTTCGGTCGTTAGATGGTTAAACTGGCTGTCATCACCATCACCAAAGGTGTTAAAAGTATGACATTAATGCAATCAGAAAAAATTGTATTCTAGGGAATGTTACTTTGTGTCATTTTTCGTTCTTTATCTTATTCAAGTGTTTGCGGTAGTCGTATTATTATATAGCTGATACCAATACTGATAGTTGTAGAAACTTTGTACAAATGGAGACAAAATATAAACTTTACCCGTACCTTTTACTTACAACAGCACATTATTTATTTGGCCAAAGAAAAAGTGGTGCACTTTGCTGTAAGACATTAAGTGCACTGTGGGAGACTGGACAGTCATTGTTGTTATAACTCAGTAGTAGGGGTGTAACAATGCATTGTGGCATGATATTTCGCGATTCAAAAATATGACGATTCGCATTGTGAAGATGAAAAATTGATTGCGCAATAGGCATAATCTCAGTTTTGCTTGACTGACCTGTTGTTGATCCTGACGTTCACTGGCCGTAGTGATCGAATGTTGGCGAGAAAATGGAGGAGGAGGTGTAAATAGAGGATGCTCCGTCAAACTTCAAGTCAGTTTGAGTATCGTTAACGTTTTTACAACGAAACAATCTGTTTTTCTATAAAATACGTTTAAGGGATTTCAAAGACAAAACAATATTGTGTTTAACAGCCAAAACCCGCGAGATCGAGATCCAAACTCAAAATAAAACTATTAAATCCAAGTGATCCATAACGAGTGTAGCCTTGCGAGCCAGTCTCTTTTTTCACTTTCGCTTCGTTCATAACGAGTAAGAGTACATAACGAGTGTGTCGAGATCGAATAGGGAAAACGGAATGAATGGTGATATAGAAAATTGAACACACAAATGTGAGTTCAAGGTGAATCATTTGCTTGAAATCCAATTGTTTCTTGCAACTTGTAAAAAGGTGCCAATAATATTGTCCAGTCCATTTTTGGATTTCTGTGTGGAATAAGCTAGGATTCAGTAATTCTTTTCAGCTTCCTCTGCAAACCAAAGAAATACATATGTGAATACCAAAAGAAGTTTTATTTTCACAATTTTCTGAAAGAAATAGTGTTATTTGAAAAAAAATGCAAGGTTGCCAATATTTTCAGCCACAACTGTATAAAGAAAAGGAAAATGCATTGTTTTGCATAATTTATGCCTCAGGAATAAAAAAGGAACATTCTTCAGTCATCATTTCTTCATTCAAATTTTGTTCAAAATATCGTGAGTGTATTGAATCGTGAACCCAGTATTGTGTATCAAACCAAATCGTGAGCTGAGTGAATCATTACACCCCTACTCAGTAGTAGTATGCGGAGCGCCAGGTTTGCTTGTAAAACTACAAATGCTGCAGTTGGAGTTAGATGGTGAAAGCATTGTAAAACCTAAAGCCCAAAATAAAGTCCAGCACGTTTGGAAATAGTTCTGTCTTTGACTGCAATCACTTAAAGGTCTTTGCCGCAGATGCACTAATGGCTAAAATTTTTAACATCTTTGGGGATTGAGTAACAAACTTTGGCACCGGAGGTTTTAGCATTTTTCACACACTGCACTTTCAGTTTGTGTCACACAATTGGCGTCAATAATTGGCCCTAAAAATACAATTGGATTGATTCCAATTGGGCTTTTTAAAACCCAAATTGGCCGATACGATTGTCTTCCGATACATCGGTGCATCCCTAAACCGTGACGGTTTCTCACTACCTGTGACTTGTTTATTTTTCTTTTGTCAGTTTTGTAACATATCTTGGTCCGTGATTTTGTTCAACAAATAACAAATAACAATAATTTTATTAGTGCCATGCAGCCTGCTTTCATGTAGCAATATTATGTAAATGTTATCATTAAAATCTGAGTGGAAGTCAAATTTGACACATTTCAGCCAAATCAAAGTCGATCGTTGTTCTATGGAACAATTGACAGCCCTAGCGTAATAAATGTCGTGATCTCATATCTATGACTGTGGGAAACAATGAAGAGCAATGTAAATTTTGTGATTCTTTTCATGGGGTGGCAAGACAAGATCGGGTACACTGGGGGAGAGGGCGAGATGACGTGTATCTTAAGAGATGGTTGCAACAGATAACCAAGAAATGACTCAGCAAATGAAAAATAGATTTTAAAAAGTCAATGGCACAAAACAGAATAATAGTTAAATAGTAAAAAACAAAAAACACAATTACGTGCCATTTTATCCTAAATACAATAATTATTTGCTTATTTTTATGTATGCTTGGGGTGCTTGCCAATCAGGGAATAGACAAGAAAATAGGTCATTGTCACAGCCTATTTGCATAGGACGTCCGTTGACACAGTGCACAGATTTAGCCTGTTTTAATGCAAAGCATTCTACACAGTAAGTACAGATAAAGCCTACACAGTGTAGTTAGAACAGTGTTGGGTATTCGGCATGCAGTAGGAGTGGTTCGGCAGGCCCCATAGGACTGCAGAGATGTGCAAGGATCTGAATCACAGTGGTGAAAGCATTACTGTCATATAGACAATTGCTATAGGCTCCATTTGGCAAAGAAAGAGGAAAATCTGGTTCTGCTTGGCAAGACAGCATGCAGCTAGCTATCAGCCTGGACTGGAAGCACACTGTGTTACTGTGCTTTCTTCAAGACTACCCGCATATAGCAGAAAACTTGTGTCATTAGTAGGGAGGCTGATTTTGTTCAGATTAAACACCCCCTTTTTTCTTTTAACCGACCAATCGTGGGTAAAGCTTGTTGATCTCATGAGCCTAGGTCACTCTCACAATGGCCACCATTTGCAATATTATTTACTCACAAATGACTAAAAGCTGAATACAGACTGCCAAAATGACAGATCAAATCCCTCTGTGCTAGGCTCCAATAGTGTCATGTCACACCTATACCAAACTCCAACAATTCCCTAACATGGGTTGGGTTTTAAACTATTAACAGCAACAGGGCCAAGATCAACTCAACAGAACTAGTTCAGCCACACCTAGGTTCAACATCAAGACAGAGTAATCAGGTTGTCTTGCAGTGGCACTGGTGATATATAACGCCTATGCCTGTAGAGGCAAATACTTACACATTACAAAACCTGGCCTGTGTCAGTTCTCCAGTCTAACCCTCCTCTCCCCCCACTCCATCTGCCCCTCTCCCATCTCTCCCACTGCGCCTTCTCCTCTCTGCCTGCCTCTCGCTGGCAATTCAGCATGATCTTCTGCGCATTGAGTCCCTGTCAGCACTTTAGGAACGTAAACACTTTCTCCAATTGCCAGGGCTTGCCAAGACACCTGTCCAAGAAACCATATGTTCTCGTCCTGGCACAGGGGAGAAGCAGCAAAACGGGCCGAACAGGAGAGAGGTGTTTCCACTCTGTTATTACCAGCCTTCAAAAAAAAAAAAAAAGCACGTATGTAGCGTACATTAAACATATCGGGGATGACTGCCAACATCATGCATACTGAACTAAGCCTAGCTGAACGGCTGCCAGAGAATGCCTGCTAAGTGGTTGAGATGCACACGGTGGGTGAGGGTCACATGCATGGCTCACGTGGAAAAACCTAAAATGCTTCAACTCAGCTCAAAAACAATGTCTAGCGCTCAAGTTCCTCACCCAATACTAAAACTATTTGACCGAGCTCCTTCACTTAGGCGTGTCATGTGCTTCATCGTCAACTTTGACCAGTTCTTCATCTTAAAAGAAGACGCATGATTGCGAATGTGTTATGATAGCTTGGCTAGTCTAAAGGTAAGCACAGCTCTGCTGGACAGATGTCACCTACACTAGTTGCCCTCAAGTCAATAACCTGGGCATGTCACTGAAAGAGAAAAGAGGAAAAATGAAAGTCAGCAAGTGAGCAATGAATGCTTTCCTCAACATCAGCAGCATTTTACCTATTTTGCAAAACAGCTTATAGGGCAGACCAGGCCAAAATTGCTTAAGAAGCAAAGGACGGAAGAGCAATATGAAACAGATAGTAAAAAGCAGGATAAAAATAGCCTAGATTTTGGTACATTAAAGGGAAGGTGTAATGTGCAGAAGTTTGTTGGTTTTAGAATAATACTTTGTTTATTATAAAATTATAATTGGGTAAAAAAACAAAAACCCTTCTTATTTCAACCAACTCTCATGTTTGTCAGATGAACACGAGAGTTAGTTGAAGACTTGAATGTGTCTTCCTGTTTCCCTCTTGGTTTTTTCCAATACCACATGTTCATTTTCAGCTTACTGTAACCTCTAGGAAAGTCACTTCCAGCTAAAAAGAAAACTCCAGACCAGATTTCATTACTGTGAAATTCTCTTTTTAATTCCTAGAGTGTCAGTGACGTACAGCTGTCATGGCAGCACAATTTCACCATATGATACTATATCCCTGGTAGTAGGACAATACCGCAGTGGAGTTTTGAAAATGATGTGTTAATTAGTTGGAGCAGTCCAAGGTATAGAAGCAGCATGATGGCACATGCCAACTCCTTCATTAGCCTATTTGTCTAGCTAGTCTTTGAAATTTTGAGATTGCATAATTTTTAATATGTGCAATACGTGCTGAAGTTGCGCACCTAATCAATTAATGTGTCTGAATTTAGTCTACCGATTCTGAATCACCTTGGCTTCATAGTATTTATTATAGATAATCAGCAATACTGAGCCCACCCCAATGTAGGCTATCGGCAATTTAAACACGATGCTAGAATCAAACATTCCCTGATCACCAAGACAATCAGTGCTCCCTACTCCCTATGGGTATGTATTAGTCTTTCAAGGGCTGTAAGTCTTTGGATGGGTACAAAAACCAATAGGATCAGAATCAGAATTCCTTTTATTGCCGAGTATATTTGCACATACAAGGAAAGTGACTCGGTGAGGTTGGTGCATAAAGGGCATAAGCAACACAATATAAGCAAAATATTAAAAAGTATTAACAAGAAGAGCTACACGAAATATGAAATAACTATTACACTATTATATATAAATATTTACACACTAGTTATTAGAAATGTATAACTATAAGTTATGTGACTGTGAAGGGCTAAGAGGCAAAAACAGGTCTAATAGTCTAGTAGGTATGCCTTAACAATAGTGTAATACCAAAGTGCAAGAAGGTCTAGACTCCTAATTAAAAAATAGCTGCTAAAAATAGCCAAAAAAAAAGCCTGCATATTGCACATTAAGACCTAATACCTGCTGCTGATAAAATACTTCCATGTAACTTGAAATACACTGGGCAGTGGAAGAAAACCTTCTCTTAAGTCAAATCTATACATAGTTTTCCTTTGCCACATACCCTATAATGTACTCACCATAAAGACGTTAAGAGAAACAATAACCCATCACCCTCTGCATTACAAGAATACCAATACGGACCACAGAAGAGCCCCTTCACCAGACAATTCTTTGTACTCCTATCAGGTAAGCCATGTATTGCTCAATCAACACTGATTTCAACGGGTGGCCCAAACCAATACAATTTTACAGCTTATCCTTGAGAGAACCGTGGCTATAAAAACGCAGGGTTTAACGGGTGCAAAGCCATAATGCCTACTCATGTAAAATGCATAATTGGTTTGGCTCCCGTCTGTTCTGACAAGCCTTATGGTGAAAATATTTAACCTGGCCCCAAATGCAAAAGTCCAGAAAATTTGCATGCTGCATGGCACAAACTGAACATTTTAAACAGTCGCAATAATAAGTTTCAAGGAGGGGGATGTGACAGAAATGTTGTTGGTAAACATTAGCACAGCCCTGGGTGAACCCAGGTGTACCCAGTAACCTGACATAGCCCTGCACTTTGTACTTCCCTGCCATTAGATCATGTAGACTTAATGTGTTACAAGAACAACACTTTTAACCAACGGTGGCAACATGTATTACTTTTAACTTTAACTTTAACCGTATCGGTTTGTTAGCCAACAATGGAAACCCCTGAGAAAATCATTCTGGGTAGAGTTCGTCGTTCTGGCAGAGTGGATCTTATGTGGATCCTATGTGGGCCTACACTCCCACCCCACCCCGAAAAGGGAAGATACTTGGGCTTTCTATGTCTCTGCAAAAACCTAACATGAGCTACATGATCCATAAGAGCCACGTTTAGCGTTACCATGCATATATATTTTTTAAGTTAGCGAACTGGTTACCGTTAGCAAGTAATGTTGATATTACGAGCAATACCAATATACTGCCTAACAAATGTGGTGTTGTTTGCAAAAGTTTATAGCGTTGACGCATAACGTTAGTGATGATGTGCGTCTACCTTAGCTCGGCAGCTATCTCGGTTTACGACCACATTCAGTTTACTTCTATTCGTTGCATTTCCCAGATAAGCTTTGTCATTTTGCAGTAACTTTGGGAGAACGACTTGTCTCGTCTCGCAGGGCCGAACTATCAACTAACTAGCAAGCTACCGACCTAGCATCAAGCAAACATCCCGGAAAAATGGCTGAACTTTCATTACCGAGTTATATCCACCGCCTAGCTAGATTAAGTTTGACGTTTTATCTCGCCTTATCGTTATCTTATCAACGCAATATCTCGCCGACGTTAACATTTAATTGTTTGTATCAGCGAAGGCGGACGCAACACACACGGCAGTTGTCAAACGAGATGTTAAGCTAGCTAACACCAAATAGCAGCCATCCCGGTTTAGCCAGGTAGCTAAAGCTAGCTAGCGTCCGCTAGTTCTAAGTGAGGCGGCTAACGCTGGCTACCCCAAGCGGTTTGCTAACGTTAGCTAGCTAGCCAGCTAGCGTAGGTCGCAACCGTTCTTTTTTCCCCTTTATATTTATTTACAAGTACAAAAAGCGACGACTCAACAAACACACCGTATCGGTATCGGTCCGAGCCGACATTAAGAGTCTGTCGTTACTCACCGTCTTGCAGATCAAACGTTGTCCATTCCCCCCGGTAGTTTTCTTACACTACAGCCAGGCCTCCCCCCCAACTCCAGTCCAGATGTGTCAGACAGTTGCTGCTGTATTTTTTTTTTTCATCAACAGGAAGTGTTCTTTTGGGTCTTTGCATTCATTTTATCTGTGTGTTTTGCAGCAGCAGCAGCCCCTCCCCTGCTCTTGTCAGTGTTGTGAACGAAGACATTCTGTTCCTGTTGAGATGGACTGTAATTGTAGACTCACGAATGTTTTTTTGTTTGCTTTTAAATCTCCCTAGTTGATCTCTACAGTTAATGTAGCTGTACTCGTTTGCTTAATCTGCGACTACACGCATGGGTCTTTTTCGTGTCGTTTTCGTCTGCTAATGTCGTATACTTTCTGCAGTTTTACAACATCAGCGGGAGAGGATGGTACTTTTAATTCTGACAAGTTAAAAACAAGTTTCAGTTTTTTCCTTTACTGTTTAAAAGTTAAATTGGCTGCCGACGCTAGTTCTGCATTTGCATTCCAAATGAGATCCATGTCCACTTTTTGTAAGGTATTGCAGCTGTGGCCATATCCCTAGACAACCCTCCCCAAACTACTCCACCAGGCTATATTTGTTGTCCAAAAAATGTATATATATATTAAAAAGACGTCTGTGATTATCAAAGTTTAACTGTTTAATGCTCCGCGTTAATGTTGGTGCAAAGCAATTTTCCAAAACTGCTAACAGGCTTGGATTGTACTGCAGGCTTATGTCTTGCAAGACAGCATTATCTTATTAAATATCCTGTCGAGAGACACTAGAGACAATGATACCTCGACGACTTTAATGTAACCAAATTGTTTCATCACACAAAATGGTGACTTGAGTCGCTGTAACATTAAGGCAAAATTAAACCCCTCAAAGGTATTAAATGTTATTTGATACGTCAATTATGTCGTGTCGAAAAACACAATTTGTGAGGATTAATGGTCACATTTTGGTCTGTCTTTCAGCTGCTTTTCCTGGGTAAAAAAGAAAAAAATCAAAGCCCTGCTGTTAAATAGTTGCATAATCCACTATTTCAACTACTTCAAAATGCATTCCTTTAGTTTCCTATAGATACCACAGAGGGGCGCCAGAGACTAGATTGATAATAACACAGGAACTTTACAACTCAATTCTCCATTCCATTCTCTGAGGTTGGGATGGGTTTGACAAAAATGGGCAATATTCCAATCTTCAGATCAGATGGCATTATGAAGTAACTATCTTGTTTGTTGTTACCTGACTTGGTTGTGGTGAAGGAGTTCAAAACTTGCCACTAGCCATCGGTCATGTGAAATATTAAATGTTCATGTATTGAATTCTATATCTACATTATATATATATATATATATATATATATATATATATATATATATATATAGAGAGAGAGAGAGAGAGCGAGAGAGAGAGAGCGAGACAGAGAGAGAGAGGTAGCTACCAGAATGCATTCGTTTTTTGGGTAGTTTTAGTTTTTGGCCTTTAACAACTTTATTCAATACAGTTATTCATTACAGGATTTCACTGTGAAATTATCTAAACGTTACTTTAGGATTATATGTGTATCTCCACAATCAATTCAATATATGTACAAAAGCAAGTGTAACATTCATGCAGGAATTGAACTGAACTTGCATGTGGCCCAATGTTTCTTGGCCATGGACCAATGTATACAGAAGTGTTTGCTGATCTATTTCATGTAGAGTACTGAATAAAATCTTTATCACTAAAAATGACATGGCTCTATATAATCACACAAATGTGACTTATAATTGTAGATTTATAAATTTCAGACTGTGTACCCTTTCAAACCCCTGTCTAGACTTATTTTATCATATTTAACAAGTGTAAATGGTGGATAGCTTTTAGTATTTAAAAGCATACTATTGTGAACCTTACCAGTTGGCAAGGTCCATGGTCCTATTTCACACTCTGAATAAAATATTTTTTTGTTTGTAAATATATCCTAGAGCTCAATTTAAACAATTTAGTATTTACAGGTACTGCCTGTTTTTGTGTAGAAAGACAGAGGTAGGTAAACTCTGTAAACTCTTGCTAGTGCTCTACAGTCTGCAGCACTTTTTCCGCAGTACTTATAGTGGAGGGAAATGAATGTGTGCTGTGTGTTTCTTTTTTCGCTACATGTGAGTGACATCTTGGCAGCTCAGGTGAATATCTGACCTAATCTGGGTGCAGGTGGGTGATCAACATACAGAGAAGAATCGCTTTGTCATTGCACGTGCTTCTTGTTAAACAAGTCACTCCTCTATTCTCAACAGTAATTTGCTTTTTTTCAGGAGATTGATGCACAACTGAAGGTGCAGCCAAGGTATGGTGATTAGGGATGGTTTTGTTGACCTGCAGGAATGATCATGGTATTGATAACATTTCAAACAGCCTCATAATCAAAGGGTTTCCTGTTGAAGTTGTAATCTTTCCTGAAACGGGGCTTTGTTAGCTCAGTGTCATTTGCTTGACCAGGAATTATTCGGTGGTAAGGTAATGGGGCTGGGTCTGAGCGGTGCAGGGCCAGGGATCATATAGGGGCTCCAGGTGGTGTGGCCTGGGGCTCTGATGTGTTGCTCCTTTTTAATCCCAGATGACATAGCAAAATCCCCAAACCCCCTGCCCCTGTATAAGACGGTATAAGAGCAGAGAGCAGATGATTTGTTTAAGGACCACATATCATGTATCACACTGAAAGAATAGGGAGCCCCACTGTTTCGTGCTAAGCTTGAGACCAAAGATTATTTCGATATCAAAGATGAATATTTCTTCATTTTCTTGCAGGGAACCTGACATGGTGTTGGTAATATTCTCTAGTAATTGAAACAACAGATGTTTTGCCTTTATCTGAAATTATGACACAGCTGATGGAAGGTCTTTCTATGTAAAAGGTGACATGTAACTGTTTCACTGGGCATTTCAAAATGTCAACTTCCAATTTTTATTGTAAGCATTAGTGAAAGCACAAACAAATGTTGTTAAGATTGGTAATTTTGAATAAGGAGCCCAGTTTTTAAGTCTAACATGAATAACACATTGTTTTCTATGTGCGCCAAGAGTCCAAAAATACCTTGGCTGTCAGTGCCTTGGGAGAACAATGGCCTCCCAGTGCTCCTGTCTAGAAATAGGCTATAGCTCACTGATGGAGAACATATTTCCCAACAGCAGGTGTTTGAGTTAGTCAGTGCCTGGTCCTCACCATGACTGTAAATGAAAGGACCAGCCCGTCCAGGTGCGGGAGCACCTCTGGCCCTCTCAGGTTTCTCCTTGAAGGAGGGGCTCTTGTGGAAGAATAAGCAAGATAAATATTGGCATTAATGTACAAGTATAAAAGTATTTACAATAGCGCTGGTTTGGATACGCAGTGTTCTACATGTGGTAAAACGCTATAATATATATTTTCATGGCCGATTAACAGCCTTTTGAAAACATAGAATTCATTTTTGTTTTTCAAGCGGCTCTTTTAGGCGACCGTGTAACGTTATACGGTCTTTTTAGACCACTCTTTGTATCACGCATTGTCACCGTAAACAATACAAACAAAACAAAAGAAAGATAGAAACAAAAAAACATCACAAAATCTTTTTTTTTACCATAGCCTATGAAAGAAACCTTTCTATTAAAGTAATTAAAAATATTTCCTGTCTAAATCCATGTACGCGCGGCATCAACCTCGGCAATGACACCGATTTTGACATATCTTAATTTCGTTTTGGACTGAATTAGTATCGCTCCGACCAGAGATAGCCATGACAACCTCAAATTCAATCTAAGAGACCAATAAGTACAATAAGCACATGCATTGCGTGGATAATTAGCTCTCAGATGTGTCATATATTTGCCTGAGAAATTAAGCCAATTTGTGGAAATGGTGGCCTGGGGTTGAGGGAATACAGAGTGGCTTGTAAAGATGAGTGATATCTGGCACAGCATGAAGCGAATGAGAGGTGTGCTGCCCGGTGCTTAGCTCAAATGAAAGCTCTGATTAGTGGAGCAAAGATCAAAATGACAGAGCGGTGGAGGCTTCAGCTGGTCCTTTGTTATTGATAAGTCTGTCATCTCTGCTGATATTGGAGCAGTAATGGCAGCTGATGATTAGGCCACTCCTGAGCTATTAACTACATTTCTTATCCTTTTACTGGGGCCCGGGAGAGCCCGCTGGGGAGACAAAGGCGTCCTTTATGAAGCCCGGTTCTTAAACGCCATCCACCTGACCTAAAAGGCACAACTGTTACGTCTTTCTGCCAGGCCAAAGAAGTCAGGGACGAGATACATGTCAGAGGTCGCAATGCGCGGTTGTTTGAAATGAAGGGGTTCTGAGTGAGTAGCCTGCTGAAAGAGGGCCGCAGCAAAATTACAGAAAATTGGCTGTTTTGTCAACATTTCATCGGCAGATTTACAGAAAGCTGACCCCGACCCTTTCTCTCCCCCTCATTCACAAGGGCTAAGGAGATTGAGTGGGTCAGAATTGACTGACAAACAAATCTCTTCTTTATTTCTTTCTCGCTCTCTCTTTCCCTCTCGAGAAGTGATATTCAATATGATCTCTTTTTAATGATCCTAACTGGCTGAAATTACATAGCCACAAAACATATTGTTGAGATATTAAGCATGAGAAAACCACCGCACACAAGGAGGCTGGGATGCCAAGCGTACGCAATTATAATGTTTCGAATTCTCCGATGCACTTTGACAGGCGAAAATAGGGCGTTGCGTAAACAGCACGTTTGATAATATCGATAATAATATGACCCCTGTTATAACATGGGGCCAAGGACAAGATTAAAAGGGTGGCACAGAGCTAGGGCTTGTAAGTGTGGACTAGATTGCATACCAGCGTGTTTTGGGCATAGCATTTCCATCCTCAGCTGTGTGTCTTGTCTCTGACCTCAGCTCTGTCCTCTCTCTGCCTTTGGTATTCCTTAACAAAGGCCAACAAGAATCCTGGGCTTGTTGATTTAGCCCCCAGTGGCCGGAGGCAAAGCATCTTTCATTAAAGTCTAAAACCTCAGGAATGAGATACTGGCCTCACGATAAGATCTGGTAATGCAGTAACATGGAATTATGGAAGAAGAAAATTGCCATTTTGTAAATAAGCACCTGTGATCTCCCATGAAAGCCCCCTGTTCCCGGGTTGGGTCAGTCCCAGGAGGGGGAGAGGGTCCTGGAACCCAATCCATCCTGCAGAGGAGAGATTTGCAGGCTGAAGGCCTGGGGCAGCGCTGGTGCTGTGGAAGGTCAGCACAGGGAGTAGCAGACAATGATCCTATGTACCTGCCAGAGAAAATCATCTCCTACCCACAGGAGGAATGCCCCAGCATCGATGGTACAATTCATGGTCAGCAAATACTCGAAGTCAATACAAAGCATTTATGAGACAATATCTTATCAGTATACCAGTAAGTGTGAACAAATCAATGAATTGCTACGAGACTGGGAGTTCTTGTTTCCTCGTGGAAAGGTGTGTCAATCTCGTCTTGCCTTTCGAAAGGTGTACGTTTTTTCTCTCCAACCTCTATGGAGAGACCACGCCAGAAGCAATGAAATTATGTGACATTCTGTCATTTTTGAAGAGGTTAGATAACCTTACTATTACACTCATGTCACAGTGAGAATCCCCAGAAGAGTCTACAGAGAATGCAGGTGTTGTGCCTGCAGGAGAAGCCCTGAAGAAAGAAAATGGTTCCCATCTTCACCCCTCCGGTTCCTTCATTCAGAAGCCTTTAAAAAAAAAAGACATAAGTAGAGATGGTTACATGGCAGTCAGAGTGATGAAGTTTCCAATATCTGTTGTTTGCAATCTGGACAAAGTAAAGCTTGCTGGGCATTCACACCTCGTGGTTTCACAGGACTACCCACGGGAAGTAAAGCTTCAATATCTCCAAACTGTATGCAGTTTAGACTAATGAATTCTTTATTTCTGTTCATAGGGGCTGTAGGGATTTTTTAAACACAAGATAGTTTGTCTGAATTGCTATACATTCCCCAGTCTTTCAATATACATAATCACTACTGTTAGTTGAATGGCCAATCATCTTAACAGAAGTTCGAAATGTCTGGCAATGAGTGCTCAGGGTAAAACGGATTAACTGGAAAGGAGAGGCTGGAAGGAAGAAAGAGAAAAGTCTTATTGTGCTAGAACTGATGTGTTTTTGTCTCCACTGGATAGTTTCTTCATCACCTCTTTAAATTTTAAAACATTTGGCACACAGCCTGTGGCAGGTTCTCTTGAGGAAGCAGCAAAGCAATGAGGGTCAATGGTGCCATAAATCTTAGACCGTCCACTTTGGAATCCGACATGGACACTTGAGATATGCATATTTAATAGAATGTTCGTGTTGGTGTGACTTGAATGTTTAAGAGAAGTGCGGCTAGATGCTAACAAGAGGGACTAAAGCACTCTATCCATTGGAAATTCTTATTGCTAATCCTTATCCCCTTTTAAAATGGGCAATATGCTAAAAAAATGCCCATAAGTCTTGCCTTTGGGCTTAGCAGGGCCTGAAGGGAAAAGGGTTGGCAGTCATGTTTTCGCGCCTCATTCCAGAGCGATGCAATAAGTGACATAACTTTGGCCTTAACCTAGGAATGAGACTAGCACTCACAGACAAGCTTTCTCCCTTCAACCTCTGTCCTCCCTCTCCTAGATCAGACCTCTAGATTACAATGTACAGATGTACTGTATGCTCTCGCGGGTTAAGCTTAATTGAATACATATTATCAGACCTTTCAAACGGAACATTTTGGGGCCAAAACACAGCAGGTGTTTAGTTCTGTATAATCAAGAAAATAGCCTACTGTGCATGTCCAAACCTACTCTCTTCAGGCTAACTGGCTTTGATATTCTTTCCCAAACGAAGTCCGTTTTTTTTGTCTTATGCATGAAACCGTCATTCAGTCCAATGAAAATAACTATTTTTTGACTAGATTTTTTATTGTCATAAAATATGATCCAATAAGTCACTCACTGCCAAATTGTCTTAAATACGCTATATGTTTAGCATATCTGTCCCTGTAAATTAGAAGGTCTATAAGTAAAGAATAGAATACCATCCATATAATTCTCTTCAGCAAAGTCAAAGACAAAATCGTAGTTAAAAAAAAACAAAAAACTTTCCATTGTATATAATGTAAATAGTTTCTGGCAACACAGAGGGGTAGAAGTTCAAGACAATATTTAGAAGTTAGGAGACTGACAGTAATTCAATTAGACAGGAATCCTCACCCGATCTCTGGGTCAAAGTTATCCATGTTAATCAGTAGAGACCGGAGACATATAAGCTGCTGGTTTCCTGCTGGGGCTAGTCTGTCTGCCTATGCAGTGTTACCATGTAATGCATTTAATGTCAAAACTGATGTCAATAAAGAGTCACCATTAAACTTACAAAAAAAAAAAAAAGAGTGGATGTAATTTTCTAATTATTGGTTAAACCATTAACATAACATCTATTTTTGATAGAAAATAGTTTCGAAGATAACGTAATGTAATGGACATATGCAGCTGCAAAAGCGGTGGTTTATGACATATTGTTATTCATAAAGTACTTCCTCATTCATTATTAAGTAATCTATGAACAAGCAATAATCTGAAGTGGAAATAACATTTTCACATGTTTATGAGTTATTTGCAGACTTAACCGTTTTATATTAATTTCCAAGGTAATTGAAAAATGTATTAATTAATTATTAGTTCATTATTAGCCATGCAGATGTAAAGGCACAACATTCAGCAAATTTATACCCATTAATGATTCATAACTAGCAACAATTCATACATCATACAATCATACATTCTGTTTAATTTCATCCATGTACAAAAATAATATCAGTATTTTTGTACATGGATGTGTTGGTGCCAATGGACCATGTTCATATGTCATGTCAGCTGACATCATATCATCATTCAGTGCATCAGGTCAACCCCATAGTAGTACATAGTAGTACAACACCTATCATGCTGCATTTCTGGTTAAATACTGTTTCACTGTAATATCATCACGTATCGTGGTAGACTACTCCGTTTCCAGCTCAACTGACAGAGTGAAAAACAAGAAGCGTTTTCAGAAAGGGTTAGATGTAAGGTAATATTATTTATTGCAAATTGTGGTCAATCACACATTTCCATTAACGAACCCTCCGATAAGCATGTTAATTGGAAGACTGTGGCAAGTTGTGTCCTGAGGAGGAATTGTTTTCATTGCACAGAAGCTTGTTTTAGTAGTTAGCTTGATACCATTTGGCAGTCCGTGTAAACATTCTGTCCCCGGAGTGTGCGCTAAACGCTACTAGAGGGTGACGTTGGCAATATACAACCAGGAATTCCAACAGTATTCTGAACAGTCCGTTTTGATACCAGCATAAGCGCTGACCCTCAGAGTGCCAATTTAAGAATGCGCCTGGTGTTTGAACGTTTTGCACCCAGGGACATGTCTGCAAAAAGTAATTACTTCAAACCAAGCGCTGACAACTTGACTAGAAGCAAATGGTGTATTGTGTGCTTTAAAAAAAAAAGAAAAGAATGAAGATATGAAGCATAAACTGCCCATCATTCAGAACTAGATCATGCCAAATGAACTTGCATAACGAATGCCGTTTTCGACCAGGGGAAATATTGATAGAAGCAAGTTTGATGGGAGTGATGCATATTTACTAGGTATTTTAAAAGGGGCAATAACTTTCCAACCACAGAAATCTACACAATACCCATTTGTAATCCTTCACATTAGCCATTTAGGTGCATGGTGATATTTGCTGGCTACCTCAATTAAGAACCAATAGCTCATTGAAATTCCCCCCCTCCAAGGATAGTTGTAAGGAAAGAGAAACGAGCGGGGGCAGCCAGAGCGAGGAGAAGAGCCAGGGCTGTCATCCTGACTTTCAGATGAAGTGGGGGATTAGGATGGAGGTGAAAGCATGCTGAGGACCATGGTGACAGCAGATGGAAGAAGATAGCAGAAACTCTCCAGGAATTCAGAAACATTCACAGGCAGAACGGGGGAGGCGTATTACTAATGTACTTGAATGTTGTCCAAAGTATTTTTTTTAATATAAATTCGATCAGAAATATATACAACAATGACTGAATTCATTTTGCCAGAGAGAAAATTCTATTCCTTAAAAGTTACAAATATGTATACAAATATGTGCGCACGCACGCCTCTCGACTGTCTTTGGGAATAATCTTTTTGTTTTGAACTTTAAAAATAGCCTGTTATGAATTCTTGACATCGCATAGTTTGTGATTCTGTTCCTGCGTACCAACACTCACAAAACTGATGTAAGTACCAAAAAAGAA
>OMKK01018318.1:3704-24005 GCA_900302305.1 Polymixia japonica
CCAAAATCAAGAAAAAGGCGGTGTGTAAAAAAAAAAAAATCGGATCCAAACAACCAAGATGGCCACCTTCACTCCACCCTCACCTTTCCTTTCCTGTTTTCATTTGTGTCTGTGTGTGTGTGTGTGTGTGTGTGTGTGCGCGCTTCTATTTGTCTTTTTTTTCCAGTCTTTCTTTCACACGCTAGTTGTGTTCAGTTGAACAAATGTTGATGGAAATCCGGACATCGAGTGACGTTTTTTGGCGGTTGATGTACAGCGCCCTAAGACGTTGACCAAGGATATTTTGAAGCCTGATTTATTTGGCGTACGTTGCAGTCGCTGTACGTAATACAACAAATCTTTACAATCTTCACAGTCAGAACCACATCAGCGTGATTTTTTTATGTAACCACTGTGAGCGTAGGGTGGCAGGAGAACACTGGACATCTGGACGCCACGGGTTCATCTCTAAACTCGATTATCAATTTACAATGGCCGTATTGTGTGTATTGACCGGTGTATTAAAGGTGACATATGTAATATGTTCTATCCACTAGAGGGCGCTTGTGTTCACTTGTTCAACTGAAAACATTGAAACGACCCCCCCCCCTGCTCAGCTAGACCTTGGGAACGTTGTGTTGTCAGTCAGACAAAAACATCGCAGGCTGTGTTGGGCCATGGCATTTTTTCTTTCATTCGAAATAAATAGGTAATATAATTTTTTTGGGGGGAAAAGCAAAAACTTTTAATTGGCATATTTATTTAGATTAAATTGTTTGTTTAAGTGCAAACATTACATATATGACCTTTAAGATATAGGTTTAGGATAGCTATAGGATTGTTATTGTAAGTACACGATAATGTGTTGCTAATGAAGTGCTAAGTGAACAAAACGTTTATAATGTACAATATATAATATACTGCCTGTTTCTAACAGCACAATGGAGTGCTGTGCACAAAGAGATGTACTACAAGATGTACTTGGGTGAATGTTTCTCGCTATTTTCCACTTTAATTGAGTGCTGGAGTCATCTCTATTTGGAGAAAAGCCAACCTTTTTCAAGACAATTCAACCCAACAATCCATAAATACTCCACCTTCGCGAAGGTCCGTATTTTCTCTGAAAAGACATGACATTGAAATGTCATTACTGAAACCTGTTGTGCGAGCAGTTGGCCGGTATCACAACGTGAACTTACCGCACAACAGGAACGTGACTTGAAATGGTAACTCTTTGTGATCATTCTGTAGCATTTAGAGCTGGACTGTCCTGTTTCAGAGCAACTAGAGACACCACGAAGGCTATAAGCTACAAACGAGGAACAAACACAATACTAATGTTATTTTATCCCTTATATCTTCATATGCCTCATAGTACTAGAAGTACTAATGAATACGTGGATGTTATTAACCACTTCCTCAAATAAACAATTCACAATACATTACATAACATTCGATATTTAATTACAGCTATGCTTATATGTTTAAAAAAATATTTATAGCAACGCTCCCCCATTTGAAATGCACCGGGCATTTGTAAATTATGCCAAATCAAACGTAATTTCATTAGTCTGCAGCGCACGGCAATTAGAGGGAACCGCGCGCAGGCCTGCGTGGCGTTCAACTGGTATAACATCCAGCTGGTAAGAGCTTAGCGCTAAGCTGCTTCTGGAAGCCGTGCCAGCTCGCCGTGCCCGCGCCAGGCCGACTGATGTGAGCCAGCGCCACTGCCAGGCAACTGTCCGGCTCTCTTTTCTGCCTCTGTCTCACCTTAACGCGAACCTCCTGTCCATCCAGCCTCTTGGCAGTTCTCTCACCGAACCCCCCGAACTATGCATGCATGCACTGTCGCCTACATGTCTGTTTTCATTTTGGATATATATATATATATGATCATTTAGACATTTGGGTATTTATATGTAACAGAATGCACTAAATTGATACAGATACATTGTACAGCCTGCGTTGCACACAATCGTGACCGTCTTGCACGTGTCTGTTCCCGCAGAGCCCAGAAGGAGATGCGCAAACCCTGACTGAGGTGGACCTGTTCATCTCCACCCAGAGGATCAAAGTCCTGAACGCGGACTCACAGGTGAGCGGCCGCTACGCGCGCAAACACGCGGAGGGATTAAACCGTTAGACAAGCGGTCCCGTCGCGACCGCAACGCAGCT
Source organism: Polymixia japonica (assembly GCA_900302305.1). Classification (NCBI taxonomy): domain Eukaryota; kingdom Metazoa; phylum Chordata; class Actinopteri; order Polymixiiformes; family Polymixiidae; genus Polymixia; species Polymixia japonica. Next base: position 5,859 of record OMKK01018318.1, read on the forward strand.
GTAGACGCGCGGTCCTCCTCCACGAATCTTTGTCACAGATTGTTATATTTATTTCTTCCATCCGACGACGTCTTCGTCAGACTTCCCTTTGGGGGGAAATAAGAATAGATTTCGCGAAGCCAAAAAGCTGCATGAACATCTGTCAGCGGAGGCTGTCGACGGGCAGCGCGTGCAGATCGCAAGCTGTTGAATAGCAGAGCTCGAGTGGAAACAATAAAGGATTTATTCATATTATTCATTGAACATTTGTACGGATACCCAAACGATGCCCACCCCTGCAATCAATTATTCACTTGTTAAAAGCTAAAGGTGTAATTGTTAACATTGTTAGCAAACGGTTTTAGTAGCACGTGTGTAAACAGGACTGAAACACCCTTGAACGCCTAGACCTCCTAGGATGGAATTTAGTGCTGGTTTAGGTCTGCATGACATCACGCATCTCTGGTGGATGTGATGTCACACGATTCCTCTCGTCACTCCTGGAACTCTGGGTAATGAACTAACTTTCATTCTTCAGCTTGTCAGCTGCCAGCCGTGTCAAGTAGTGGTAGAGGTAGTGGCACAACAAGGTACAAACGCATCGTCACATTCTTATCTGATTGAGAGTTTGGTGTCCACAGTCATATTTAAATGTATCGTGCAGACTTTCAGAAAGAGCGGTTGTCTGGCAGACTGAGCAGCAGCAGTCTCAGAGCGGGTGTGAGCTCGTGTGTGGGCAGCTGCCTGGCAGAAACTAATGTGCTGCAATGCAGTGTCTCTCTTCTTCTTCTCTCTTCCATCTGCTTGCTACTGGTCCTCGTTTATTGTGCAATTACAACACAGGCTGCAGTACGGGGCTCCTGGCACTGATAGACAAAAAGCACAACTCTAAAGGTAGACTATGACAGTCGTGGGACCAGTACATGACAGCCTCAACAACCACACAGACTACATCCTTAAGAATGGCTTCTAAATCCAAAATCCACGCCCCCTTTTAATACATAGTATAAAAAAAATCTAGTTTGGGCCTTTCCGTAAAAAAAAAAAAAAAAAAAAGCTTCCCCAAGAGAGGCAACCATTGCTTTTGATAACAGTCGTTGAAGATGCCAGCCTTTAATAGCACGTAGAGCGACAGAGAGGGGAGAGGCGTGTGTGTGTGTGTAATGTATGGCGTGTTCATCGTCACGTGGCTAGGGTGAAGGGCAAGGTCAACCCATACCAGGAGCAGACAGAGCATGTTTTTGTGGATCGGATGAATGGTGTGTCTGGGTGTCTAGCGCATGTCAAACCGGACATTGTTGCTGGACCGCTTGAGCAGCACAGTGCTCCTTTTTTTAACGTCCTTACAGTGATGCAGCGCTTTACTCTGTTATGAAACCCGTAGCTGGAGATCTATATGTTGTTTCAGCACCTTGCAAACAGCTCTCACAGCTGACTCCTCTTTGCCAGCATAAACAGAATGATCCTCAAACGCACATAACCTTCCTAGTACACAAATAAACTATAGACAGTTGTGGGCGTCCAAGGCGAGGTGAATTTGTAAAAGTATCGCCTCATTGTATCAGTTAAAATGCATTATTCATTTAAAATGTATGATTCACATGTATTGTCTGGGTGGATACAAGCTGGCAACATGTTGTGAATCTTAATTTTCTTATACATCCTTTTCCTTATGGAGCACATATTGTTTTACTGCCTCTCTTGTGATTATATTGTAGCTCGTTGAGTTTTCATTACATACATAAATGCACCCAGTGTTTTTGGATTGGATTTGAAAACTGTGCATAATTGTTTTAAGAGCCTAGTCTCGGTTGTTGCTGTACGCGTGTGAACAGTACTGTATGTGGTTTTGGTCGTCGCGCCTACAGGAGACGATGATGGACAACGCGCTCCGCACCATATCCTACATCGCCGACATCGGGAACATCGTGGTCCTGATGGCGAGGCGCCGCATGCCGCGCACGGCCTCCCAGGACTGCATCGAAACCACGCCTGGCGCTCCAGAGGCTAAGAAACAGTACAAAATGATCTGCCACGTCTTTGAGTCTGAAGACGTAAGTGGGAGGCGCCGACCTCATCAGACACGCGCGCTTACGATCTGATTTTTACAGAGATGAAATGAGATGTGAAAATGAGATGATTGCAAAAAGAGAGGAGACACCCGTGATTGGCTTATCAAAGGTAATAATCCCCTGTTATCCCAACTGGCCAATTATTTGTAATATTAGTCTTTTTCCTCCACTAGTCTGCAGGGCAGCTAACTTGTTTATCCTGGATTTATTTTCCCAAATGTTGTTTTGTTTTTATATTATTCGCCCCATGTTCAGCCTGCAAGTGGCAGACAATTAGATTATGCCAATAAACATATGTAGAGGGAACCAATAACAACAATATTCAAAAGGCGTCTATGTAACTGATTAGGAAAACCTACTTTAACAGTCCAAGCACTGCAGCGAGCGAGGGCCAAGCTACCGTTTCTACACAGTGTTAATTGGCCAGGTAGTTTAACCACTGAGCCATCGTTTCTTCTGTGGGACCAGACTGGCTGGGATTTGGCTGCTTGGAATAATGTCAAATGATTTAGCTAGTAATTTAAGAAGTGCGCGAGGGAGAACGATCGCCGGACCCCGTAACTCCGGTGTACTCTGCCCTCTCTTTGCTGCACGTCCTTGTCTAATGTTGCTGCCAGGTTTTAAAGGCCTGCCAGACTTCTGATAGAGGCGTTCAGCCAGGTCATCTAACAAGATCGTAAAGTTGTTGTTTTTTTCTCGTTTTAGAATATTCCAGGACCGGAATGAGATAAGAGGAATTACATTTCAGGACATTTTATTCATATAGTCATCATTAGGTTGAAGTTAAGACATTTTGAATAAACGCCCTCCTCTCAAAATGGGACTAATTTGACCTTTCTTGCTGAGACGTCGTACAGAGGAGCGTCACTAGGAGTTGAGGATAGAATGCTGGAGCCTTCGCATATTATGTCACTTACGGATTGTTTGTTTCAATAAATGATCGTCCTTCCATTACTATAGTGAAAACACAGAAGGTCCACTTTTCAGCATCTTTTCATAGACTTCCACTCTGAAATTAGAGGAGACAATGTACTGAAAACTTCTACTTTATTGCATTACGTTTTGCGGTGGTTTATAGACTACCTTTTGCAACATTCTCAAGATGGGTGCAAGCTGTCTGCAAATTAAATGAAAGCAACTTTGTCTTTGATAGTAAAAATCTATTTATATTTCCCTTGATTATTCCTGACACAGGTAAAGCAATCCCACTATCTGATGCATCAGAATGCCTTCATTAGTTAAGTGCGTGCTCTATCCTCTATCGTCTATCTTTTTCACTTTAGGGCAGTTACAGTCGATCGAACACACCTGACAGCACCACAAGTCTGAATTAAAATACTTTTGCTTCTGATTTCAACTTCCCGTGCATCAAACCTTGTTTTTCTGTCTCCAGGCCCAGCTTATAGCTCAGTCCATTGGCCAGGCGTTCAGCGTGGCTTACCAGGAATTCCTACGAGCGAACGGCATTAACCCCGAGGACCTGAGCCAGAAAGAGTACAGTGACATCATTAACACCCAGGAGATGTACAATGATGACCTCATTCACTTCTCCAACTCTGAAAACTGTAAAGAGGTTGGTTGGCGTCTACATTGTCTTGTAATGTGGTTTTGTTCTTAAGTGTTTGGGGCGTTGGGGGACCCTCTGCCAGCTCTCCAAGAAAAAAATATTTAGCTATGATAACATGGGGAGGGTCCGAAGATGTATACCCCGTTTTGTTGTATTTCATACATTGTTTCCAACACAATGTTTAGGATGTGATGATATGATTTGAGCGAGGCCATACTGTACACTTATGTGAAGATTGTATGAGTCCTTTAAACTATGGACGTGCATGGTTGCATAAGTTGCTACCCTAGTATTCAAGAGTTTGTGTTTGTGGCAGAAATCAGACTCATATTGCAGGACCAGTAAAGAAAAATACCATAACAATACAATAGCTATGAACTCGTTAGACAGAGGGAGAGGCAGATAGTGGAGTGTATCAGCTCTATTTATTCCTGCTGTAGGGTTTTACATTCAGCCAGCCCAATGCCCTCAATGTGTTACTGGGCGTTCGGAGTATTGTGAAACCGTGAAACAGTTTCTGCAAGACAGACTTTAATATATTTTATCCACCTGGGCAAAATGTATAGAGGTGTCAGGGTGGTTAGAGAGACCATCCTTCAAAACCAGGAGCACTGTAGTCCAGCATCTGCCCTGCTGAAGTGGCTTTATGCAAGAAATTGAATCCCTTCCAGCTCCAGGGATGCTATTCTCCAGCTGACCTTGCACTCCCGTGTACCCGTTTTTGGTAAAACCGACCAGTAACACTCTTGCACCCCTCCACCCCCCCAACAGCTGCAGCTGGAGAAGAGTAAAGGTGAGATCCTGGGCGTGGTGATAGTGGAGTCCGGCTGGGGCTCCATCCTGCCCACGGTCATATTAGCCAACATGATGAACGGGGGTCCGGCCGCGCGCTCCGGCAAGCTCAGCATCGGGGACCAGATCATGTCCATCAACAACACCAGCCTAGTGGGGCTGCCACTCGCCACCTGTCAGGGAATCATCAAGGTACGAGGAGAGACAGGAAGGCGCACACAAGTGAATGAGCGACCGAGAGATATATATCACGCATATATGCAATGGCGTCACATTTAAAAACAAACACATCCCTGTACCCAGAAATAGCGAAGGGGTTCACTGGCCTGGGATCAAATCCTACCAGGTCTCTCTCTCTCTCTCTTCTGGGTCTCCCCTCTGTATTTCTCTCTCTGCTTTGAATTTCTGAATAAAAATACCAAAGGGTTGTAGAAGAACTTAGTTTCTACCCTCTCACGCGTGTTTGCGTGTGTTTGTGCGTGTCTGCGTCAAAAGGGCTTGAAGAACCAGGTCCAGGTCAAGCTGAACATCGTCAGCTGCCCTCCAGTCACCACTGTCCTTATCAAGAGACCAGACCTGAAGTATCAGCTGGGCTTCAGTGTCCAGAACGGCATCGTAAGTACAAGACTTAACAGACTTCCTTCTGTCGAGCTCGAGCATGCAGGTCAGTCACGTTCAGATCATTTGAATAACATAACATCTTCATTTTTCCAATTGTCTTAAAACTTTTCTCGTGATAACAAATATTTTTTTTTACGTTTTTAATGTTTACGTCATGCTTATGTTTCAATCCCGTCTCAATCTAATCTGTTCATTGCTTCATTTTCAGCGTCTCGCTATTTCGTTCGCTAAACAAAATCGGCGTCAGCTGCCGTTTATACTGCTTCATGAATCTTCAACCAGATAATATTTATACAACAGAGACAGTTTCTCCTAAAAATCTCATCATGTTTAGCTTGGGCTTAATGTGTTTAATGAGTCGGTTTATCATTCTGTCTTATAACCACAATTATACAGTAGCTTTATCTCTTCCAGCATTAACGTCCAACTTTAGTTGCGTCAGCTCAGTTTCCGACGCCGTCGCCATGTCACTGTGCAGAGATTACCCTCACGGCAAATGATCTTCTTAGAGAAATGCCATCGATGTGACGGCCGCTCCGGTTTTCTGTCTCGCTCCCCGCAGATATGCAGTCTGATGCGGGGAGGCATCGCCGAGCGAGGCGGGGTTCGCGTGGGCCACAGAATCATCGAGATCAACGGTCAGAGCGTGGTGGCCACGGCACACGAGAAGATCGTCCAGGCCCTCTCCAACTCTGTCGGCGAGGTTGGACGCGCACGTACACGCAAACATACACACACACACACGCCCGCATGTGTGCACACAGATATACAAAGACACATGCATGAATACAAAGACACAATCTTAAATGAATTCCCTCTTTTTTTAAAGCTGCTGTGTGCAAAATTTCTGTTATTTTATATTAAAATAACATAAAAACAATGTGATATGCAAAGGTTCGGTGAGATATGATCCTCACAACAAATGTCTGCCACTGCAGGTTGGCCAGTGTGTTGATATTCCCTCTTTTCTAAACCGTGTTTACATCGCTGGCTCCTCCCAAGAATCTGTTCACCTGTAGCATGCGGGGTTTTGATTGGCTGGGGGGAGGACCAATGGAGAGGTGCTGAAGGGGAGGGGAAAAGCTTGTTTTGAACTGTAACAGTTTGTTATAATTCGCTGTCGCTATCGGTAGAGTCAGAATAGCGCACGTAGCAGCTTTAAAGTAAAAAACGGGTAGTCCATTTTGTTGAGATTACAATGTAATCTTTCTTTCACCAGATTCACATGAAGACAATGCCAGCAGCCATGTTCAGACTCCTGACAGGACAGGAGACGCCTATGTACATATAATGATGGGCAGGGACCATTCTATTTGGATGAGCTGTCAGCTGTGATTGGTTATCAGTGTTGAGGGGCGAACCAAGCTGACCAATGACTGGGCGAGGGGGGGCGCTTCTCCCTGTGCCCAGGAAGACTTGTATTTTTTTTTTTTTTCCTTTTCTGCTGTGACTTCAAATGTTTATCATCTCCCGCGTCCCTGTGCTTTAACATGCGATGGCCATTCCATTGACACTCGAGAAGCTTTGCCCATCTGACCAGCTGAGGAGAGATGACGTCATCATTTATTTATTCGTCCCGTCTGTGTTTTTCGTGCGTCGGAGAGATTGGAAGGACTGACTGAGTGAATGCATCACAGTTTATTTTTTTATTCATATAATGTAACATGGTACTACTTCCATCTTCTTTCTGTTAATTTATTTCTCATGTAAATACATATTTTGCTAATATTGTGACTGAAGGAATTGTATATATGTATGGAACCTCCCTGTTTGTTCACTAGCAGACAGTGATGACTGCAAAGACACAATTTAATGCCTGTTATGTTAGTAGTTGATTGTAACAAAGGGAGTGTTGGGGAATGACTTGTTTGGTGTTTAATATGTTTGGTTCAAGTATGCTAAGTTGCTAATATGTACCTGTGAATCAAACCAATGCTCACAGCAGAGGTTTTATGGGAGACAATGCCATATCCTGATTTACATCGTTTTAGGGCAATGCAAAAGGCCAACCTCTGAATGGTCATTTCAAGGGGTGTGCAAATCTTTTTCTAACGTATAAACATGCAACGCCGTCACACACATTTGAACAACGAGCAACTCAACAAAACCATTAACGTACAATAATTATGCTTTTTGAAATCAAAGTCATGCGTATGAAAACTGAAGTTTGCATTTTCTTTTGCGTGCTATTATATTGTACGTTCATCTTTAGTGTTCCTGACTGAAACTCGTACGTACTATGAGTGGATTGTGAATGTACCGTGTCGTGTGAGCTGTTTCCATCGCCATAAGCAGTATTGGAATGTCTGTACATAAGATAAGTGTCTAGTATTGTGCTCATGTAAAGAAAATCACATGGTTTAGTCACCGCAAACATCCTCCCTCCTGTATGTTGGCTCTTAGCCCCGAGAGAGAAAGAGAGAACTGTGAATCACACACTGTGACAGAAAAAGCCTTACCTCCGAGTAAAGGTTTTAAAATGCATTGTACTAAAAATCTAAGCATAATGAACATTATCTGTGTGCATGCCTCTTAAATAAGTATCAAGTCATTTCGGCAAGAAAATAAAATCTAAGCTAAACCCGTCTGTTTTTGTTTGACTGGATCAAACTGAAAGAGGTCTACCTTGAATTGCAGAAGGATGGTTTGACCCCGACTCTAGGTTTCAGTACTAAAAAAAGCTTTACGTTGGGACTTACCTGCCATGTATTTCAATGCCTTTGGTTCCCCCCAATGTCTGTAATTAGCTAGTGCAGTTTATGGCAATAATGTTAGGAAATACATTATATTTCAAACCACTTTATTTCAGTAATCATTTTCAGTATTTCAGTTATTTTTGTACCGTTAACAGCATTTGACATTGTGGAGAGTTTTCATTGTGACGACAGAATGAAGTTGGGAAGAATGAAGATATCTGTCATGGTTCAACATTAATATTGCAAAACATGGACAATATAAGCTATGTGCATGCCTCAAATGGGGCATTGGCATAATAACATAATAGACATTATTGTCTAAAACTTGTGACTGTCTGCATTTGTTGCCTATTGCATCTCTGTTCCATAGGCAATATAGCGGTGGTTTGTCTATGTTAAAAACACTTGTTGTTAGTCTGGCTCTTTGTACTAGGGCTGTTATCAGTCTTAAGGTCCAAACATATCCGATCTGTGTGTGTGTGTGTGTCTGCAGTGCTGTGCCGCTTTAAGTCCGTCCATTTTGTTTCACTGTAGCTGGTTAGATCAAGGGTTCTGGTCATTCCGGTCACATTTTAACATGACCTTCACCCCTTGACCCTGACGTGTAGTCTCAAAGGCCTGGACTGCCTCTTCCAGAGGGAAACGGTGGGTCACGAGGGGCTTTACGTTCACTTTCCCGGACGCCAACATGGCTATAGCCATCGGCCAGCTGCAACACAGTAAACACAGCGTCTTCACTGATGAGTCCCGTGTGCCATTTTACAAACAGGGGTTTGTGCCGAGACCATAGCTGATGTAAAACGTACACGTGACGGTTGCACACTGGAATGCGCTACTAACGTGTGATGACACACCATTGTGCAACTGGCACCAACTGCATTTCAGTAGTGACTTACGTATTGCAGTAGCGGAAGACCCCTCTGATGTCTACCTCTCTGACCGCAGCGTTGATAAGAGGAACTGTGGCCATCTCTGAGCCTAGACCCACCAGCACCACAACCCCTCCGGAACGCGTTGCCTGACAGGGAACAACTGTTGAATTACTTGTGTTTTTTTTTTATTTAACTCGGTGAGGTTGTTGTTCAGTGGTCTTGGCTATCGGTGATCACGTACGTAGATGGCTGTTTGGATGCAGCTCTCGACACCGGTGCATTCAATAGTAATGTGGGGCTGAGCTCCCAGCGTGTCCTCTACACTTTTGGCCAGATCCTGGGGTCCATCCCCTCTCTTCACTGTCAGTGGAAAGTCGGCACCCAACTCCTTGGCCATTGCCAAGCGCTCCGAGGACAGATCTGAAGAGGGAAACGGTAGCAACAGTTATGTTTTTAGTTGGAAAATGGTGGTTTACAACAGTACAGTGAATTACAAAAATGGAAAAAAAACTGAAAGTTCTGCTATTGGCCACTTCAGATGTGGCAAGTGTTTATCAGTGTTATGTCTTACCAGTAATTACCACTTGTGAGGCCCCCATTGCCTTGGCCACAAGCAGGCAGACCAACCCAATAGGTCCTGTGGCAAGAGAGGAAATAACCTAGAGGTTTAAAGATGGTGCAAGAGATACCCGACAGCCTAAGAAACCAAGACGTTTTAGCAGATGAGTAGACACCGAAATCATTTTGAGGTTTAGAGACTGTGACATGGGGATCTGTCTGCAACGTGGTCAACATTCATTATCAGTGTTATACTGTTGAACCACTTCCTTAGTTCAGAGAGAAAATAGAGATATTTTACAAAGTGTTGCTTAACACATATTCTTGTTTTCACAAGCATAAAGGATATGTTAAAGAGTAACTAAACCCCAAAATAACTTTTTCAGTTGAAGACCAGTGTATTGGGATTGATCCAGTGCTGGCGATTGATCCAGGTCCAAATCCTAATCCTATCCTATAAGTGCGTAAGGTTGTTGAATCTATAGCTATGTGTTGTCAATATATGTGCGGAGATTGCCCTCTTAAGGTTGAAATCATGCCGTTGCAATTGCAATTTGCCATTTGTTGATCGGTGGCTTTCGTCAGAATGCAACACATTTTCTCCACCCAGAGTTTGTTTTCCACGGTGTCTAGCAATCGGGTCGGGGTGCATTTTTTGGTATTTGCAGGGTAGATGCACCTCAGTTAAACCTGTGCTGTTTAGTTACTCTTTAAATATTAAGTCTGTTACAAAAGGCGTTTAGGTTCATTGGCTTTACCCCACTAGAGTTTTGTTGAGTCAGTATGATTTTCATTTTTGTGACTACATCCATTTGCGAGTACATTTGGTTCCCTAACTTGCACGGGCATGTTACTTCAGTATTACTTAATCATGCCCCGTTGCACTCCTCTGCAGCACGTCCTGTGACTGAAGGTTCATACCAAAGCCTGTGGTTGGTTATACGTGTATATGTGATTAGTTGAAGGTCTTCAGTGACAGGATAAAGAAGTGACAAAGACGGTACATTCTCACCCGCGCCGCAGATTAACACACTGCTGCCGAGGGATACCCCAGCCCTGCGACAGGCATGGATCCCCACAGACAGAGGCTCGATTAGAGCCCCCTCCTCAAACGTCACATTGTCAGGCAACCTAAAAAGTAGACGGTAAGTAAGAGAGAGAGAGATAGGTGGTCATTAAGTAACCTCTTGTGACCAGTAACAGAACAAGGGTGTCAAACGTGAAAATACACTGTTATTCACTTGTAGCAGAAGTTGGCCCTGTGTTTGTAGTATCTGCACAAGTTCCCATCGTCGGGGGGTGTGGCACAGAAGAAGATGGTGGGAGACAGATTATAGCGTCCGGATTTGAAGAACTCGTCCATTTCGCGGGGCACGCCAGGCTCGATTGCCACCCTGTCCCCTAGTAAAGGCAAACAAGTCAAAGTTCGAGTACAACTTTGTATAATCAAATTTGTAGTAGTGAGTGATACAGTGTAAGCTATTGTTTAAAAGACAGTGTAACAATATGTAGATTGATTGAGTTTGTCAAAATTGTGCATTGTGTAAGTTTTTATTCAAAGTACCCTCACAGTAGAGGAGGGCGTTTATTTTTTTAGAAAGATCGTTTAGACACCTCCGTAGCACTTTGGGTGTGAAATACACAACCAGAAGTAAATACCAGAACCTATTTACATGATTATCGTTATTTGAAACAGCTTTCTTTGAGCAGGATGACACGTTTCTGCAGTGCACATTATAGGAGCCTGGTTTACACTTCAGAACACCTACTTACCTTGTTTGAGATGCTTGACTGCTGAGCCAACCTTCACTACCCGCCCAGCAGCCTCATGTCCCAGGACCATGGGCTTTTTCAACACGTAGTCCCCGATACGCCCATGCTGCCAATAGTGCACGTCTGACCCACATATTCCAACAGAGTGCATCTGGAGCAAAACCTCTGGGTACACAACATGACAAACACGAAAACGACTAAATGAGGATTGCTCAACACTGTGCAATAAACAGACACGCACTTTGTCACCAAATTAATGCAAGGGTGACACAGATGTGCTTTGAAGGAAACAAGAGAAAGCAATAGTTTTATTACACCAATTGTCTCATACCATCAGGTCCTGGTTCAGCAACGGGGCGCTGTTCCTGTGAGAAATAGTATTGTAAAATAGTCACTTTAGAAAGACATAACAGTAACTAACTGTAACAGGAATCAATGCAAGTTTGTGGATGGATTTCGTACCAGTCTGAGGTCCCCCTTGGCATGCAATACCGCGGACAGATTGTCCTTCTCCATGTCGATTGCAAGGCAATATTGTAAATCAAGGAGGTAAAGGCAGGCTGAGACAGGCGGTCGCTGACTCCAAAGAGAAGTTGTGATTTGTGGGCTGGTTTTACTTTTCTGTCTGTAGTTGTAGTTCTAGGCAAGGCTCAAAGTACACCTTCCTGATAGTATGGGCAGGTGCAAAAACAAAGCTTGTGATTGGTGTAACACCCGAGGCATAGTCCATTTCAAAGGGGTGGCAGCTTGTATGCAACAAAGATTAGTCACTCAGTAGCTAATTTGTCACTTATAATACCATGCTATTCTATTTTAACGTTATTTTATACTATACACGGTCAATATAGTGCATGATTTTGCCCCTATGTACGCAATATATCGCCATCCCATCTGCACATGGCCAAGATCTGCTTACTATCGTCCTATGCCATCGTTTCTCCCTTGTGATATCATAACCCCGGGGACGAGGTTGATGACCACGTGTCCTATATGATCGGCCAATCAAACGTAGAAGCTACATATTCCGGAAGTGTTTCTATGGAGACAAATTGTAAACACATAGGTATTCACAAGGTTGAGACAGAATAAAAAATATACATGCCGGCATCTCTAAGTTAGTTAAAAATGAGCATTGAAGACATTCTTGCTGAATGTGCTTGTAAACAATTTGACATATTGAATATAAGTCATAGGGGTTTAGTTGTATTACCATCTTCCTTGTCAGAACTAACAAAGTTAAAAAAGCTATTTCTAAATGACAACTGCCTCATCTTTCCCCCCAACGAGGTACGAGTACAGAGCATAGAACTTTATTATTATATAATTATTTCAACCAATGTATAATATTTTGTTCCATTGTTTAGATTCTACATTTGGAGCAACTTGAGGAGCTTATTCTGGATGGAAACCAGCTAACAATGCTTCCCAGTGATATTGGTTCCCTGACGCACCTTACAGTCCTAGGGGTCAACCGAAACCCTATCTCTGTGCTCCCGGAGGCTATGGGGAATCTGTCAGAGCTGCAGATGTTTTGGGCTGCCTCGTGTGGCCTTATCATCCTACCCTCTTCCATTGGGAACCTGAACAAGCTGCAGAAACTGGATTTGAGCAACAACAGAATCAGCACACTGCCTTCTGAATTAGGACAGTTACAAGCCTTACAGTGGCTGAATTTATTGGGCAATGAGCTGAAAGATGTTCCTGATGAAATTAATAACCTGCAGTCGTTAATGTTTATCAACTTGGACAGAAACTCCTTTAAGCAGGTTCCCAAATCGCTAACAGGTCAGCAGTTACCCATTCATAGAAATTCTGGGCTCCAATGACATTAATAACTAATACACAAAACAGAGCAAAATGCAAAGTTGTTGCAAAATCGCACTTAACACGTTTTTATTATAGATATGGCAAGTCTCCGAGCCCTGAGTATGAGGTTCAATGGTATAACATCAGTGGAAGATGAATTAATCTTGGGGTTTACTAAGCTGACAAAACTTGACCTCAGAGAAAACCCGATGGAAGATAGACCTCAGCACTGGAAGGTATCATCACTGACAAAAAACATATTTTATTTACTATTAATGGAAATAATGTTAAACTGTTTTTCTTCTTTGTTTTCAGGGGCTGGACTTTATTTTGCTCGGAAAAATGAATGAACCTGAGGAAAATGAAGGTCCGTGTTGAATATATAAAACAACTACCACATACAGATGGAGTGAAGTTATTTTATTATTTGGTAAATAAAATGACAAATTGAACCAAACGTGGTTATAATGTATATAATGTATTTAATGTATACATCAGTCAGTGCAGATATATGGAAATGGAAAACAAACACAGTATACACGATTAGCATATACAATATCTTCAGCTTGTTCTCGAGTACATGTTTTTCTCTCATTAAATGCCATCATTTGTGCAGTCGCACACTTTGGCCTTACAGACAGAGTATCCAAAGTGCCCAGGACGGAAATCATACAATTCACCTGTATATTTCTGCAGGTTATCAATGCTGACATACCCTATAATGAACAAGTGGACAGGAAACAGACCTAATGTTAAACATTCATAGAGAACAACCTCATTGCAACTGCCATCTAGATTATTTAGGAACTTTTATAAACATGTGCATGATTTATTTTTACAATTTGAATATGAATTGTTCACTTATGTCAGTAAGCTGAGCATTTTCCCAGTTTTAATGGCCTACATTCCTGGGGGTCTGGATTAGCAAGGTTCTTCTGTAAGTGTTATTCTAAAGCTGAATTAATACAGATAATAACAGCATAGACTGAAAGCTTCACCTGTAACCATGTTATTAACTGGATAATCCCGTACACAACACAGTGTGGCTTCCATTTGTGATGTGTCAGTGTAAGATTTTTCAGAACTGTCAAATAGAGAGGAATATTACTTTAAACTGTATTTATTGTTGTATATTATGAGAAAAACCTTGTTAGGAAACTGATTCTGTGCAACATACTTGCTGCTTCTGACTTTTGTTTCACTGGTGTCATCATCATTCTGATTACTCTTATATGAATCCTGTAAGTACAGAAATCAATCAAACATATAATTTGATTAAGCAAATTTTAAATTCTCTGCCTTTGTGTATAAACTGTCCATACACAAATATGGATTGTCTTGTATCTTTGTGTACTGACCTGTGCTACTGACTGATCACTTTCCTGTTCCCAAATCAATCTTCCAACCACATTTCTTACCTCTAAAATGAATTAACAGTTATCGATTATATTTTATAACTTAGCTCATGAATGTGTTACATTTTCAAATACACAAAGTCTCATTCATGATTTTAGTAACAAAGGAAAGACAGAAGAAGACAGTCCTCACCATCCTGAACAGAGGCTGGAGGCAGCACATAGTGACCAATACACACAGACTTCACACTGCGGCGCGTCTCACAAGCAGATAGATACAAGCTGTGAAAAACCGTCACTTTGTTCCAGAGGTAATCTTTACTCTCAAATATTCTGAAATATAGAATTGAACATTTAGCATACATGGGGTTATAGAGGGGGGCTAAAACATGATTTGTTGTTTTAGTTTTTGTCATCCTGTTCACCTTCGAGTATCTGGGCATGTGGCATCATCACTGAAAAGGTAGTCTGCTGTCCTCCAACTAGCTGTGGCTCCACCTTCAGATACTGAAAGAAAATACATCAAGAAGACAGCTCTTTTCCAGTTCAACCTGCTAAAGGTATGGGTGCAAATGTATACCTAAAGTTAACTTGAATTAGCTATGTTGATATATACTCTCAAAAGTAAACAGCATGTACAGGGGTTAACTGTTAACTGTAAGGGCTGTATGGGCTAAAAAAAAGTGTGTCACATTTTTTAATGTTTAATGGCAGCAGCTAACGTGCCACTGCAATTTGGGGTTGAGGGCAAATTATTCCACTAGTCTACTAGCTAAGTTAATAAATATAGCTAACGTTAACGTGTAATTAAGTTAGCTAACAGTGGTGTTTGTACTCACTCCAATAGTTGTGGCGTTCTTGTATTACACTGGTTGAAAACCATGCAGACCTGTTCTGAAACATAATCTCTTGAAGAAGTGTTTTAGGTAGTCGACTCACCAACTATCTGAACTATTTTCTTAGACAAGATAACAAGCTAACTAACTAGCTAAGTAACTAGCTAACTAACAAGCTAACTAACAAGCTAATATACTGAGTGTTGATGAGGGCTGTTCCTGTGGTTCGTTCTGCTGCACTACGGTCAGTGTCACTGTGACTACAGTTTATAATATGGAAAATGACAACACATTAGGACAAAAAATAATAAATAAATAAATAAAATTAAAAATCTTCAGCAAATTGCAAACAGTTGCATTTCCACCTCTGCTTGTTGGGTCTATTACAGTATTTAGGTAGAAGGATCTATATTTCTCCAGAAAAATTGCAATGTCAATTACGCTTACTGTATATATATAGTATTTTTATCCATTCATTATTATTATTATTATTGTTGTTATTAATTATTGTTATTATTATTAATGCACGTTTTATAGGCACCTCGCAGGAGTCTGCAATAGGTCTATATTAGTATGATAATCCTCTTTAGGACTACAAGTCAAACTGTCAAAAAGGTATTGTAAAACGTCTAGCAGAGTATCGTGTCGGATATTTAGACCAGACCTACCTATCAGCGTAACTACATTTAGTGGCATTATATCAATCTCCTCTGAGCAATATAGAGCTCAACTAATACTTACCCCTAAAATTGGTTATATATACTTTAATTGTAATAAAGTGTACTGTAGGCTACATATCACATTTCAGAGATAATGTACCTTCCATTGCGATAGTGTTTGTAGTACTCACAAATTGCCTCAAGATGGCGATATTAATTAACACATTATGCAGTTGACCACTGAACTGCAAATCCTTTATGAAGGCTCCTAATAGTTAAATCAATGCGCGTAATACATAAAACTCCATTGATCAATGAATCATAACTTAAGACATTTCATTAGGCTTATTGTGGCTGCACTGTTGGATAACTGTAGACCATCAGAAAGTATGTCCCCATAACTAAGCTTCAGGGGGCCCAGATGATAGATTAGGCCTTATGTGCAGCAGTCAGTTGAATGTGACCCAAGAAAATAACTGTATAATGGGCTTAAGGTGGTGATGATACTCTTTTGTTCATCTGCCCTTGATGAATAGAATTGGAAAAATATATATAGTATCATTTTAGCACATTATGGTGTGTTTTTCAATCTGGTATATTTAGTATATTTTACATCCATCATGAAAAGGATATTTGTGAAAGGATAATTTAATTTTATGGATTTGTTTGTATTTTCATTATTTAAATTATTTCACATTTAACAACATAACATCTCGTCTGCCAACTATAATATCCTAAATTGTATTAGATACATTAATATAGTGGACATCAGTCTCTGGCAGTGCGTCTCAGTCAGTACCTCTGGGCTATACTCTATAACCACACAGGTTGCCCAGCAGGTCAGGTACTTATATCTGATACACATGTGTGCACGCACACAAACACGCACACACATACACACAAATAGGTTTCCATGTATTGAGTCCAATAATGTCATGTAACCTTGTGTTTTATAACATGGCGAGCCTATTAAGGCGGATATTACTTCACGGCAATGGCCAATGTGCTATGGTGCAATGGATGGGCTTTGCCTGTTTGAACTCTAGCTACCAGACGGATGCTGCCACTCAATCATTGCAGGTTCTAGAATAGGCTATATAGCAAGCTATTATGGTGCTCTGCTTAGAAATGACTTAGATAGCCAACAGGCATACCTATACCGCATGTTCATGTATAACAATTCAGGCAAGACAAGTATTCTACAGTATATTTGCACGACGCGGCTACGTGCGTAAAAACAGAGACTCCATGTAAGATCTTGAATGTTTTTGGATTAGTTTGGCTACCCTACATATGCTGTCATCAGGCCATTCCCCACACAGCGAATGTGGCTTGGTTGGTTCATATCACTGATAATTCAGTTGCCATGACAACAGCTAGGCTACACCATGTTTTCCTGCACAACCCCCCCAACACACAGTTTTCAGAATAATGCACTGGAATGTTGGGCTGGGTGGGTGGAGGATTGGGAATAAATGTTAGTTCAAAATGAGCAGATGAGCAGAAAGCAAAAGTAGTCCACAGCTCCTTGGTTATTGTAATAATATGATCAAATTATAATGATTATGGTTATTCCCATATTGTTGTTGTTGTTCCCATATCTTGTTCTTGCAAAATTACTGTGAAAGATAGCACGCCGTGTCAAAATATCTCTGAAATGTGGATTTTACATGGAAATTATATTAAGCTCAATTACGTCTTTATTGATGTATTTCATGATTGACAACCACAATGCCAAAATGCATCCATTTTAAGGGATAAATGAGCTGTTTGTTTTATGTTGTTTGTGGTGCAGGGCTGTCGTACTTGAATGCATTCTTCTTGGTCTCAGTATCACATTTCAAACCTTTGTGGTTTTAGATCCTGTGCTAATTCTCATGACCAGTGCAAATAATTGTTCCTGTATTGCCATTGCCCCTGTATCCTTGTTGTTGGTCTGTGTTTGGGTGTTGTCTTTGTAACATTACATCAAACAGAATAATTTCACACTATTTTAGTGTTGGTCTCAAAAGAGACTCTGCTCCAATATTGATTTAGGGTCTAACCCCTAATTTATCCTGGTCTAGATTTAGACTCTGTTCAGCCTGGTTTGGGTTTCACTATCCCTGCTCTAGCTATCATTCTCTTGAGCTGAGATACTGACAGGACAGGGATTGCCCTGCAGCTCTTTTAGCTGTTTTGGATGATTTTGGTCAAACATAAGCTACATCCACACAGGAATTCAGGTGGTTGAACTGATTTAGTGGTGTTGTGTAACAGATTCACCGAAAGAGTAAATAATGAGTGAATGAAAAATCAGGAGGGAGAAACAACAGACAACAACATGACTCTTCCTAATATCCCTAGAATACAGTCAACTCTGGTGGCTAATGGACTTAGTTTATGTATGTGTCTATACGTGCGTGTCTGTGTGTGTGTGTTTATATACAGGGAGGACCTCTGTAATGCTGGGTTTAGATCAAGGTGAGGGACGTGTGTATAAATTTAGCCCAACCTCTATGACAGCTGTTGTGTTTATGAGTTTTCCCGGCTTTCAGCTGCTTTAAGACATCATAACATGG
>OMKK01018335.1:8247-36727 GCA_900302305.1 Polymixia japonica
AGTGAGAGAGAGGGGGGAGGGGGAAGAGAGAGAGAGAGAGAGGGAGAGAGAGAGAGAGAGAGTATATGTGATGTAAACCACAATGGGCACTGCAATCCTGTTTCGATGTTTGCAAAAGTTGCACAGCTTCCGTTCCCCAGGTCAGCTCTCATTGGCTAACTGCAGAACTCTTTGTTTTCTGTTCTGGAATTTGAGTCGTAAATATTAAACATGTTTGATATTATCGGCCCCGACTGGCTTGCGTGTAGATCGTGAGGCTTCAAATTGAAGCTGTAAATACCTCAAACTACAGGACAACCTGGACAGATCATTGTTTTTGACCAGCCTGAAATGGGCACGCCCCCCCCAACTGTTGGTAGGGGCGAACCAGATTTTGCGCCGTCCAGAAAATAGGGCCCGAAGAGTCACGTCCTCTGTAAACACACGTAAGCTACTACTCTGGTGAATAATATTACAACTACAAACGTTTTCTCAATGACGGAATACTCTTGCATACAGAAGACTCTCGGTGGTTAGTTGTCACAGTAAACAGAGACCCGTATCGTTTCTGAAGAACAGACGGAACATTGGTGATGAAACATAAGGAAGGTCACTTCCGAGAGTTCCAGTAACCACTGTCTGACACAGATGTACAACAATGGCAAACACATACACAATGGAGGTGCATGAATTGTTAAAAGTTTTAGGTCTAGTCTTAGTCTCATCTGCTGCGCGTTGACGAACGACGAGCGATATTGATGTGCGGGTGACATTCGGGAGAATGCACGCGTGCGTTCACTTGCCCATTGCCGGTCTAGACATTTACTGACGTGTATATGGAAAGAGCCTCCGAGGAGTCAATTCCACAAGTGTATGCCACGGTAATGAAAACATCATCAGGAGCATGGTGATTATAGCTGTAGGCCCTTCATTGATCTCCCGGCACGAAGGGCTATCCCCTTGCAGCTGTAGAATAATAGCCAAATCTTTACCTTATAGACTTGAATCAATAAACGTAGAGAATCGCCTCTTCACTGTGGCCAAGCCACGGAGCCGAACCTCCGTTAGGCAATAACGCTGACACAGTTCCACCGTTGTCTCCAGCTTTACGAAAGCTACAACAAGCCAAACTTGCTACATAGATATAGAGATACCGTGTTTGATTAGCGAAGAGCCGATTGTTCACTATATTAAATACTTTCAGAAAACCAAGAAAAATCTGGGAACAAATGCATAATTCATGTTTGTTTTGAACCAGCCCTTGCGAAACTGGCATTACCTAAATAATGCATGACTGTGTGTCTTTGATAATAGGGTTTGCATTATAAGTAATAAGCTCCCCTCCATGCCACAGGATAGATTCTAGCCAAGGCTAGTTATTGCGCAAGAATTGATTTCCCTAAAACCCCCGTGTGCCAGAAGACATTAGTCAGCGCTGTCCAATGCAGTACATAAGTGAAGGCCCCCACGTGTTGCTGCTGGAAGGTGAGGGATATTTTTTAATCTCATATATGCAGCCACGGGAAAATCTGATTATTGCCGTAATGAAGAGAAATCGCTGAACAAAGAGATCAATAAGGGTTAAAGTATAAAACCGTAGCCAATGATAAGGAATCTACATTCCGAATTTGAATTAGAACCTCTTTGCCGAATAGGGTGTATAAAATCCAAATTAGATTTCCCAGTTCTAAATGACAAGAACACAAACCTTCAGTAATGAGTATTTAAGATATCCCCTACTCACTGAAGCTTGAAGGAAAAGTGCAATGCACAAATAATTCAGTAAACCGTGTGTAAATTCAATGAGAACTGAAAGAATCGCTTTGATAAACATTCAAACAAAGCAGGGAATTATTTTCATGCATCTAAACGTGAATTTCTGAATGAAAAATAAACCTGTCCTTTGGTAAGCAGGCATTATTGTGTGAATACTTTGAGGTTATTATAGAGTAATTTTTCTAATCGGTATTGGAGTAATGAGGTGGAAAAAATCTTTTATTAGGGTTGAATATGAGTAAATTAATTCTCTAAACCAGGGTACGGTAGTGTGCCGCCTTCCTCAAGTATGAAATCTATTTTTCCTGCAAAAAAAATAGTTGAAATATTTTAGACAAGAGTAGAACCCCAGTGGAATGGGTGGATTTCAATTTGACATTTGTAGGTTTCATATTTTTAGATGCTCTGATACAAACAGCGATGTCGTAGCATTGATCATTGTGTTTGTCACAGATAGAGAAAAAGGAGACAGGAGGGGGAGAGAAAGAGAGACAGATATTCAGAAACAGATCTCTGTCAAATCTTAGAGTCATAATTTGTCATGCTCAGATATACAATTATAGACACATTGGGATAGAATGGGTTCATTTTCCCCCGTTTATTATTTCAAAGCTAAGATTAATCATACGGAGGGAAATAATGAGTAAACCCAATCATGGACTTCTGCTTCTTGCTCAGCAATAATTACACAGTCAGACTAGCTGCCAAGCTATATGATTTATGACAGAACATGATGGATATTAATGGATTTTGTAATTGGTGCATATGTTTATGAAAATGGCTGTCTGGCTGTGAAATTATAAGATGTCAGGTAAAGCAGGTCTCTTCTCGAGACCGGCCGAGTTAGGACAGCATAACGAAAGGCACGTAGGTGTTTCTATAAAAGTATTAATTAAAAAAATAAACGCTGAGTGCAAACCTGAGCCCTAACAACGTGGTCCTAATTGTCAACAATACGGAAGGGGGATTGACAATAGAATTAAAAATCAAAACTTCGTCAAAAAAAATGTTGCATGAAAAAATACTATTGGTCATAGTTGGAAACCTCGCCTTAAAATGTATTACGGTTTGAATCTATAGGCCTGTGGATATGTAGACTTTGTCCGCTTGATGGAAGGCAGAGACTTATACTTGCTAAAGTTAGATTTTGTAAGGACTTGTTTATCACGCTCTAGATCGTTAGGTACCTTTAGACAAACAACAAAGGAAAAAAGCCGGTGCAAATGGAAATCCAGATAGTCTAAAAATGAAAATCAATCATCCATGCCTATTCATTTTCATACCGAGTGAGCACATCAACGAGCGAGCGCTCAATCTCGCCCTCTCTCGCACTGCACAGAGCCTGGGTGGAGTGAGGTTATGTGTTTTGCACAGGGCACGATCTTTTTTTCTTTTTTTGTTAACTTTTTTGACGCCTGACTGTGATCAGCCGGAAGTTGTTTGGGTTGGAAAAAACACAGGACGTAAAATTAATTATGGTAGTTGAAAAGCACTGATGTGATGACGTGATCAGATTTTTCAACTATTTTTTCTGAAATGATATAGAGACAACTGGCTTACATTGCGCTAGTTTGATGTTGCACTCCTTTTATTTTATAGTCAAATGTGATATACAACACTATCAATTTTACCACCCATCCATCCATCTTCAACCGCTTTTTCCTGTTTAGGGTCGCGGCGGGTGCTGGAGCCTATCTCAGCTCTCATTGGGCGGAAGGCGGGGGAACACCCTGGACAGGTCGCCAGTCTATCGCGGGGTCAATTTGACCATTTTATTTTAATTTTGCAAAATACGGAACCCGAAAAAGAAAAAAACTTTAAATTTGAGGTCACCTTAGCAACGGGTAACGGCACGCTGTCTTCCTTTGACGCTATGCTGTCCCATCGTGTTGCCATGCTGACCGGCATGGCTATTTTTCCTGCCTCCGACGTTGCAGTACCGCAACGGAAACATATCAAGAACTATAAGCTCGATGCCCCTCCCTGCCCCCGACACCACGGGGAAGTGAACGCAAGTCACCAGCAACACCTGTCGGAGAGGGCTGATCGATTCTGCTTGAGATGGTTACATGAAGTGGCATTTTCAATCTGATTGGCTTTTATTCAGCTTGTTAATGGCATGTAGTCTCCAGGCTCTACCACACCAGCATCATAAAATCATTAAACAAGGTATATTAGATCACAAGAAGAAAAACCTTGAGGACGGGGGTTGTCAGATAAAAGGTTTGAAAGCCACTAATTTAGTGGATGTTTATTTGAGTTGGATTATTGTGTGTGTCCCCCTAACTACTTTTCCTTGTTACTAATGAGTATTTATTGCACTGGAGGCCAAAGCTTGTAACCTATTCTACAAAGACTGTCACGGAAAATCACGAACCTGTCAGTTACTGTAGATTTTTAAAAAATATTTCCACAGATTCTGCAGATTAATGTTTTCTATTGCCCGTACTCAAAGATAATTCAGAATTTAGAATGACAAAAACATTTTCCTTAACATTTGTAACGGTGCAATACAGAATGCCATAATTGAATTACTGGTTCATACTGGTATAAGAGCTCATGAAGGATCAACCACCAGAATGAGCTGCTTTTGGGACCCACAGTCAGCATCACTTTCTTACTCTCATTTTGAAATCCCATTCTACTAACGATCCTGTCAACACATCCACGAATACAGGCAAACAGATCAGGTGATAGAAAATAGATCGTTAATTCAATTTCCTCCTAATAAGTAATGTTTGGACTTGTCAATATTGGAAGAAAGAAAAGGCTTGAATGTTGGCGGTGACAGCAGATCTCCATGTCGACCAATATTGAAGGTTGACTTTCTTTAACTTCCATCAACGAATTGGAAACACTTGGATTTTATGGTAAGACGAAAAAAAACATGGACCAGATCTACTTAATGTTTGTGGTGGTGCCCTGGCGACATGTAAGGTTATAAATGGTTGACCAGATGTACAAACATTTTTAATGTATAAGTGTGTGGTCATGAACTAAGGTGCAGATTTTTTTGTGCTTGTAACATAATATTTATTTTTTAGATTTGTCACTGGAGACACATACAAACAATACTGGCTTTAATTCAGTATAAACTTAATAAAAACTTGTAGGTGTAGGTGAGTCAATTTTGAATAATATATTGATGATATCTTGGTAACCCACAGTTTTACATTTCTATTTTGTAAACAACACAGCTGATTATTGGATGATTAATCACAAGATATACCCCAACCCTTCTAACCAGTGGTTAACGTTAACTGGCTATCTAACAGGCTGTGTTAATACTACTAACCTAACCTAGGTAAAGCGTTACCTTATAGACAAGTAAGGCAAAGATAATTGCCTTCTGACTTTTCCAACCCGAAATAGTCCAGTAGCAAAAACTAAAATAATACATGAAGATAAAACAAAAAATCCCTTAAAAGAAATTTGATAAAAACAAGCCAACTTTAGAACACCACCTCCTTATTTGCCCATGTTGTATACTGTACGCCAGGCCTCCATGATACCGTCATTTCTATCCTTAGAAAAAAAAGTAAAGTTTGAGCCTACAGTAAATGGAGCCTATGCACTGAAATCCAGTCCAATTACTGTCTGTCAAGGGTGATGGCCAAATAGCAGGATGGTTGTGTGTGTGTGTGTGTGTGTGTGTGTGTGTGTGTGTGCTTGAAAGGAAAGGAGCGCTTGCCGCTGAGGGTTTCTCTCTCCTTTTGTAGAGTTTTGAAAAGAGGTA
Source organism: Polymixia japonica (assembly GCA_900302305.1). Taxonomy (NCBI): domain Eukaryota; kingdom Metazoa; phylum Chordata; class Actinopteri; order Polymixiiformes; family Polymixiidae; genus Polymixia; species Polymixia japonica. The sequence continues at coordinate 13,739 of OMKK01018335.1, forward strand.
CTAACCGGTGGAGCATAAAGAGGGCTGGTTCCTTCTGACGTTTGCTCTGTAGCACTGGTACACTTCCTCTTATTAAAATCAATCATGTGAAACAAAATAGCGGTCAAAGTAACTCATTTAAGAAAAAAATAATGACGATATTTCCTGTGACTGAGTTGCTGTTATTGCTATCCATTGATTAAGTGGCAGTGGCTTTGCCATATCTTAAATTAGCTTGGTTTTGGATTCTGTTAATAAATCTATACATTGCATATGTTCAGAGCGCATGGGCCTGTACAAATGGTTCTACCAATCAATAATGAAAACAAAATCGACTTGCTTGCTTGCTGACTCATGGGCTATTGTCTATTGTGTTAACGTCAGAAGAGCCAAGCTTATGAAACCCGTGCTACAGCCAAGGTCGACATCCTGCACAGCATTGCTTGTTGATGTCGGCATTCATTTGGTTTAAGTGGCCTAAATGCTAAGACGTCGTACACATTACTGATCTTTCCTTTTCCTAAGGAACAACGGAACACTTTTATTGAATTCAAGCACTGCTATTTCTATAGTTGTTTGTTTTATCAAGGAAAAAGTTGCAATAACTTTGACATAACTGTCACAACGTACCGATGTACAAACTAAGGCAAACCACAAATGGGGCATACTTAGTTTAATGGATAAGATTAACAAGACAAAAACTACTTCAACATAGTGAATTATTGTCTATTCACATAGACAAAATAATTACCATTACTGTTCCTTTTATCTCTATATACCCTAATATTATTCATCTCAGTTTCCCCTTAACTCTATCTAGCAATCATCATCGTTGTCACATAATTTCTTGAGGCATGCAATTATATGTGAAATTAGCTCAGATAGCACTCACACTATGAAAACGCGAATGCAGCCACAGTTGTTGCCGGAGTAGCCGACCACTAACCAAGAAAGGGAGACATTTACACTTCTGGATGCTAAGCTTAGGAGCTTAAGGCGGCTTAGGTGGAGGTGGAAACATTGGATTTACAGTGCCGGAGTTGGATCATTTTATCATGTCACCGCCCAGTGGCATCGACCTGTGACACTTAAAGTGTTGGAGTTTTGGTGGTTGTTTAACATGCGGTTGAATGACACGTAAATGAGCAACTCTTCCACCTCTACTATAACATCCTGTGGGCTCCATTACCACATCGAATGCTTACACTAGGGTTAGATGAAGTTTCTGCTATAGTGCCGCCATTGTTGTTTATGATTGTACTGTGACTTACTCATGTCATCAGTAGAAGCACTCTGAAGACCAGCTTCCTTCGGGTCTGGGTCTGAATGTAAAGGGGTTAATTCACTACTACTGTGGTATTTCCCACTTCTAGACGAGAGATTTCAACATCTCAATTCTGTGCCCTACTAAGTCTCATATCCAGGCCCATGGCTCAGAGCAGTGGGACTGATTATCTTCTGAACATATGGTGAGGGGCTGGAATATGGGCCAAAATACCTGTACATGAGGCCAGGGTTAGATTGATGAGCAGCTTCGGTTCAATTGTTCCAGACCTGGTAATTCAGACTGCATTGTGTGGGGAAGACAACCCTCAGAGAAATAAACTTACCAAGAAAAAAAATCACAGGGTCACACAAAAAACACTGAGGAGCACAATGCACTTTGCAGGAAGACACTGGCAGGTCGCCAGGGGACACATTGGTTTTATTTTAAATAAACTACAAGGATTAGACTCTTGCAAAGGATCTCCTAAATCTAATTTGTAAACTTGTAATTTAGGGTAAATTACATTATCTCTCCATTCTATAGTTGGATTTGTGGCTAATGTGTGTAGTTGGTAAGAGTTTGTGTGTAGCTGGTAGCAGCTTGTGGGTAGATGGTAGGAGTTTGTGTAGCTGTTGGGTTTTGTGTGTAGCTGGTAGTAGTTTGTGTGTAGCTGTTGGGGTTTGTGTATAGTTGGTAGCAGTTTGTGTGTAGTTGGTTGCGGTTTGTGTGTAGGTGATAGCAGTTTGTGTATAGTTGGTAGGGGTTTGTGTATAGATAGCAGTTTGTGTGTAGGTGATAGCAGTTTGTGTATAGTTGGTAGGGGTTTGTGTGTAGGTGATAGTGGTTTGTGTGTAGCTGGTAGGGGTTTGTGTGTAGCTGGTAGCAGTTTGTGTGTAGCTGGTAGGGGTTTGTGTATAGTTGGTAGCAGTTTGTGTATAGTTGGTAGCAGTTTGTGTGTAGCTGATAGCGGTTTGTGTGTAGCTGGTAGGGGTTTGTGTGTAGCTGGTAGCGGTTTGTGTGTAGCTGGTAGGGGTTTGTGTGTAGCTGGCAGCGGTTTGTGTGTAGCTGATAGCGGTTTGTGTGTAGCTGGTAGGGGTTTGTGTGTAGCTGGCAGTGGTTTGTGTGTAGCTGATAGCGGTTTGTGTGTAGCTGGTAGGGGTTTGTGTGTAGCTGGTAGCGGTTTGTGTGTAGGTGATAGCGGTTTGTGTGTAGCTGGTAGGGGTTTGTGTGTAGCTGGTAGGGGTTTGTGTGTAGGTGATAGCGGTTTGTGTGTAGCTGGTAGGGGTTTGTGTGTAGCGCTCCTAATAAAGGGGGAGGAGTTGAAGCATGACCGCTGCTGTCAGTCAATGTTAAACAATAGCTGTCAAGCGATTTTAAATTTACCTGTGAAAATCTACCTGGGTAAGCTGCTCTGTATGGGAACCTAGACATTTATCTAAGTTGGCAACATGCTGGTTTATCAGTCTACTCCAATGTGCCTTATGTTTTTGCTTTTAAGGGATGGTGATTGCTGGAAGAGTTCATCACAGACGCTGAAGTAGCTTTGTATCATTTTGACTGATAAGCTGATGTTAGCCCAATTGTGAGCACACTGTTGTGGCTTAGTCAGCTATCTCGCCTAACATTTTCAACTAACATTATTTGTCCTGGTCTCTGTGCAGTTGTGAGTAACAGCTGTCATCCATTCACTTCTTTTAGGGGCTGACCAAGGCAACAGTTTGACTCCTCATTTCATTGTGATCATTGAGGTCTGAGTGTCAAGATCAGATTTTACGATAATTATCTGTTTAACGTTAACGCTTGCTCATGATATCTTTTCAAATCTGAGTCTGCGTTGCTTTTTTTCCGCTCTCCTCCATCTGGTTACATTGCTTGCGTAGGCACTGCGGCCGGACTGTGTTCAGATTAGGTAGAAGTCTGATCACAATGCAAGCGTGACCACTTCCAAGTCTGCCTGAGAAGATCCGTTATGTGAGGTAAATCAGATTTTGTGCGTCTAAACCCGTCACGGTGTGTCCCGCCGTGATTGGATGATAAAAGTTGCAGTCGTAGCTTGTATGTTGGCGCGGATAATGACGGCCAGCCATCCTTTATCTGAACATGACATGATGTGTATTTAGTGGGTTATTTGGAGAGAGAATGATAGCAAAAAGATTTGAATGAAAGTGAGAGTACATGTGGGTTGAATCTATTTGCTAAAACAGGCATTAATGTAAACACAAACTGAATGTCAATTATACATAGTGGTTCTAGCTTTCAGACTTGTGAGAAAAAAACATGTAACAGTACCTTGTTTTCCTTAATAATTGTAACAGTAATTTGCATTTGACTTGCTTTTAGAAAACATTACTCCGGTACTACCATTATGTTAGGATTGAAGAAAATGAAAGACTGTAAATGCAATAATCTTCCAATAAACATGCCGAGGAAGTGCCTGTAATCTTCACTCTTATTCTCCCTGCACATCCCCTGTCTCTTCTCCCCCGAGTCACTTCCTGACACCTCCTGCCTGTGAGGATTTTTATATCAGGGCTCGAGTTAAAATCACCGATTGGGGAAAAAAAAAAAAAAAATACACTAATTTAAAAATCTGATGACTGCAACACGCTCCAAAACAGTTTGACTGTTTTCCACCGTGTGACATCGCCATTTCTTTTAATTACACTTATTAAGCGTTTGCGCACTGAAGACACCAGTTGGTTAAGTTTAGCGAGCATAATTTTCCCCCCTTCATCCATTATGCATTTTCGTTGGTGCTGCAAAATTGTACGGGGCCTTCTTTGCTTTATTTTGCTCTTCATAATACGCCACACATTCTCAATCGGAGACAGGTCAGGACAAGCTAGCACCTGCACTCTCTGCTTACGCAACCGTGCGCTTGTAATCCAGGCAGAATGTAGTTTGGCGTTGTCCTGCTGCAGGGATGTCCCTGGAAAACATGGCGTCTGGATGGCAACATATGTTGCTCCAAAATTTGTACATATCTTTCTGCATTAATGGTTCCCTCACAGATGTGCAAGTTAAACCGTACCATGGGCACTGACACACCCCCGTACCGTGACAGACGCTGGCTTTTGGATGTGACGCTGATTGGATGGTCCTTTTCCTCTTTGGCCCGGAGAACACGACAGCTGTTTTGTCCAAAAAACGATTTGAAATGTTGACTCGTCGGACCACAAAACACGATTCCACTGTGCTACTGTCCGTCTCAGATGAGACTGAGCCCAGAGACATCGGTGGCGCTTCTGGACAGTGTTGATGTATGGCTACTGCTTTGCATAGTAATGCCTTAACTTGCATCTGTGGATGCAGCGGCGAATGGTGTTGACTGACTAAGGTTTACCGAAGTATTCCCGAGCCCATGTCATGATATCCATTAGAGACGCATGACGGACAGTGACGGCTGAGGGATCGGAGATCACGCGCATTCGGAAGTGGTCCTAAGTTGCCCCTGTCCCAACTTTTTTGGAACATGTTGCAGGCATCAATTTCAAAATAAATAGTATATCTTCAAAAAACAACGCAGTTGATTAGGTAAGACATGAAATACCTTGTCTTTATACTGTTTTTGTTTGAATACAAGTCAAAGTAAATTTACAAATCACTCCTCTTCGTTTTTATTAACATTTTCCATACGGTCCCAACTTTTTCAGAATTGGGGTTGTAGTTTATTTATGGAATCCCGCTAGATTTGGCGTCTGGAAAGGACAACCGTTAGCGCGCTCACTGACCCACTGACTGGCTGCTGCTATGACAGCGCGCCAAGGTCCCTTTACGTCTGGTTGTTAAACAACATAGCTGACTAAAGGGGAAACGTGAGTTTTCATACAAATGGTTGAAAGATAAGGGGTTGAAACCATGGCTGAGGCCCATCTCTGGGAATAACCGTGAGCCGTACTGCTCTGTGTGTCAGAAGGCGATTAGCGTAGCCTCCGTGGGGATCAACGCTATCCAGTCCCACATGCTAAGTGCTAGCCCCAAAGCTGCTACGGGACGCAAAATGCAGGTCTCTATCGCACATTTCTGTGCAAACACGACCGTCCCTACCCACCGCCGCTTAAACTACTACTACAGCCACCGCTCCAACATATTGTAATTTATTCCCATGCATGCTGCTCAACGTAATCTCAGTCAGCAGCAGCACAGCGTCTCTCCCTCTCCTCTCACGCCGTGCGGCAGGCGGGCAGGTGCAAGAGTGAGTTACTATGGTTACGGGGACGCTCTGTGTCTGTCACTCTGAAACTTTCTCACGATTCACAGTGGGAGAGGAGAACAGACAACTCAGCAGGAGAACAGGGAGCACTGGTTCCACCTGTTTACTTACTGTTTAACAACTTGTTTACATTTCAGCATATATTTATTGCTACCTGTTTGTAAGCTGTTTATTCATCACAGTATAATCAAACCTGTCTCATTATGTATATACATACTACCTTACTGCACAACCTGTTTACATTAAAGTTTACTATTAATCACCTGGCTACCACAGTATTATATTTAACTTTATATTTTATTTTATATATACTATATTTTATTTCTATATTTTAGCTGCTGCACTATTAGATTCTTAGATTCTAACTAGATTTTGTTCTTCTTTATACATATGTTGTGTACATATATACAGTATCTGTAAGAGCATTGTTGGGGGGAGCCTGAGATCTAAGAATTTCATTGCCAACGACTGCTTCATTGTAACTGTTATGTCAATAAAATAACTTGAACTTAAGGACGGTGGCCTTACTGTAGCTGACCACTGTTGCCAAGGTCTCAAATAGGTCTAATAAGGTTGCCTTATTAAGTTCACATTAAAGCTTGGAAGAGAACTATGTATACTTTTAAAGAACACAAAAATTAGACACACACACAGAAGGCGGAATTAAATCAAACAGCTTTTCAATTAAATGTTTATTTATGTGTAGTACTGTATCCAATATTACATATGCTTTTTGCATTGGTAATTTTTACACTTGCAGTTACAGTCTACCAAGCCAGCAAATCATTTTTATTCTTGGCAATACAGTTTCTAATAAACCTATTTATGCCTGCATGTTAGTTGTAGTGTTTGAAATCACGTCACAAAACCAAATGTGTTTGAATGTAATAATGTACATCTTGAGTCAAAGGTGGAAAATCAAATGTAGGCCTATTGTTCCACTCCTAGTCCAAACCAAAGGGAGAAACAAGCTTAGTTTCTTGTAAAGCGACCTTGGGTTTGTGAAAGGCGCTATATAAATATAAGTTATTATTATTATTATTATTAGTTGTACAGTGTCCTTCATTGTCTAACTCAGTGTGCTGGTCAACTTACTGAAGGAAGCCCATAGGTAGCTCTACAGTATAGCCACTGTGGGATGTGGGATGTTCCCCCTTACTTCTTTAGGGAGAGGTGGAGCTTAAGGGACCCAAGTTAATCACTGAGAATGTAACCCAACATATCAAATGCCCATGGTCCCTGGCTCAGAGCTAAAAAGGAAAATCTCTAATGTGTTGATCTTAAAAGATTGAACGTAAACACAGAGAGAACAGTCAACCTCTTTCCAAAACTAGCAAGCAGTATTGCACTCTAGAGTTTAGACGCTACAAGTGAATTTTGGCAGACTCCACAGACAAAACATTGTCAGCAATACAGTTAATGTTCCACTTGTGCCCAGAAGTAGGTGAGTGTCCCCAGCTGGAAGGGGGAATCCAGCCAGAACGTTCCCACCTCTGTCTCCTCTACTCTGCTTCGCTGGCTTCTTTACTGTTTGAATAAAGAACAAAATATACTTGATGGTAAGCTCCCAAACTCAGTCTTTAAAAAAAGAAACAATGTGCGGAATTAAATCTACACCAGGTGTCTCATTATTGGTTGGACCAAGAAAGTAATGCCAGTGTTCTCCTTTGACTTTACAGACGTATAGAAAGCAGGCTATTCCCCCATCTCACTCATAACCATATTTGAGTTGTTGTAACACATTTGTGGCAGATGATCGGGCCTAATGTGTGGTAGACCTCTCTACTCTGCATTTTAGTGTCTTAATTAGAGATGGTGTCTGTATTATTGCGCTCTCGTTTCTCTTCGAGACTGCTTTACTTCTCGTCTATTTCCTCCAGTGAGGTGGGGGGTGCCGGCCAGTGATGTCAGACCTTTGCTGTTTCCGTGGTAATGAGCTGTCAAGGATATAAAGGCTGCTCTTTTTTTTTCTTTCTTTTTTTTTTTTTTTTCGCCTTGCATATCTCTTCCTCCCAAATAAGGACTGCAGACGCGAGAGCTAGTCTGGCAGCAGCATCTGTGGAGCCTGTGCCCCCGGGGGGACTCTAGTGTCACAGATGCAGTGTAAGAACCAAGTGAATAGAGGAGGCTCTTCCTGACTGCAGGCTGCGGGACTGGCATGATTAGGCCTTTAGATGTTGTCTGTTGAATTAGAATTGGGTTCTGAGGTGCTCAGAAGCACCGGTCTGAAGGATTGATTTAATTTGCCAGGCACTAATGAGAAAAATAAATGCTCCGGTCTCTGCTCTTATGGGTTTGCTGATATGTTTCCCTCTGATTGTGTGAGTGCTAATAGTCTCTTTCATCATGCATTTCAGCTTGCCACCGAGCACCACACTCTTTCACCAGTAATATACCCAGCTATTAAAGCTCCCCAACTCAGATCTCACAGGTGTTTCGCCTCAAGTCAAAAGACATTTTCTGAAAGCAGTCGAGATGTACTGTTAGTCAGACGGAATCGCATTGGAATTCTTCGTCGTCCCTCAGTCTCCATCCCTTTCTCGCGCACAAACCTACGCGTAAACACACATCTTCATGCAAACTCACACGCGAACGTAGGCACACAGACACGTACACGCTGCATTTAGATGGAGCTGTATATATTACTGAACTACTAATGGTACTGCCCAAAGTCCTGATTTTAACTGCTACCTGCAAATCTAAGCAGTAAGCAGTATCTTACTGTAATACAACCTTGTAAGTAATCTAAGACTTAAAACTGAGCCTGGAATAATATAATATTATCTTTTCATTATAGTAATTCTCAGCCACATAAAGGGAAACTGTGAAATATGAATTGAGATCACATTAAGATCAAAATTATTAAAGCCACTACAGACAGGATTTTTTTTTTAACATATCATTATGAAATAAATTTTGATGTAATGGCTATGGAATAATGACACCATCGCTGTGGTGGTTCCCTAGAAACCTCGCTTTCACTATGCAATTTGGTGTGCCACTGGGTACCATCACCCGTGAAAAATAAAGCATCAAATTACGGTACAAAGGAAGTGGGTCAACCAAAACAGGAAGAGGATCGTGCTTTTGATTTTCCCAGTAGCAAGCTACATCTTGTCCCATGATAACCTACAGTTAAATTTGCGGCGTCATAAGCTACTACTTAGTTGTAAATCTCTTGTCGCCTTTACGACTGCAATATAACAATAATACCACTAGGAAACACAAGGGGTCACCAAAATCAAAATCTCACAATCTTGTCCACGTTAATTATTATTTTTTCATTCATCTTTGTGTAATGGACTTGGCAAATCATACTGGCAAGCACAGGACTTACAGTTTGAGGTTGGGCTGAGATTCAACCTTAGAGAAAGTCATAGTCCTTGCTAGCATGCATGACAACTGTGGCAGTGATGCTTGTTTACCTGGATTAAATGTTAGACTGAGATCTCCAGGTGGAGTAGCTATTGTGATATGTAGAGCGAGTTTGAGTGGGCGAGTGTGATAAAGACGTTGGTTTAACTCTCTCTGGCAGAAATACTGTCCTTTGACCAAACTAAGTGCCTGCTTTTGATTTCACTCAAACCCGTAGCATGTCAGTGTATCACGCTGTCATGATTCGAGACTGGAAGGTGAAACAGCAAAGAGGAAGCTATATTCCTGAATAACACCTGTAACATTTGAATGTCCCATGAATAGTAATGGTACAAATGTGTGTTTGACACTGCTTTTGCAACCTTTTCACAGCTATAACCTTTGTATTTGTGTGTGATATAAGTTTTTTTTTTTTTTTTTTTGCAGTCAGTTTGCACATACCGTAAAACTTCAATCAATAGCGAGAGAGAGAGCGAGCCTGTACCAGTAGCCTACCATAGAAAGGATGAAAGCCGACAAAAGTGTATGCCAATTTTATACCGGTACCTTTATTTGCAGTTAACAAAAACCTGGTAATTAACGAAACCCAATCTGTCAAAAATCAATAAAGTGAGCTGTGTGGTAAGCCAGTTTACCTTTCTTTATTAGTTTAGTTTCATCTTTAGAAAGTGCGGAGATGCTGTTGAAACCCAGTGGAGACAATGCCGGATCTGATTGTTTGTCTCCATCGGGTCGTTGCTATGGTTGTTACTATGTGATGACACGGCACTTTCATAGCGTATTGCACCTGGCTTCTAATTGAGATCAGCCTTTATTTGACAAAACGTGTAGCCACACCCGGCCAGTAAAAGAGACGTTGGCGTTTATTTGGGACTTTTAATTGAAGTTTTACGGTAGTCTTTTTTGTTTTCATTGATAAAATATCTTAAATTGCTTTAATGCTGTGCTAAAATTGATTATGGTTATTATAATTTAATTGGTTATTAAATTATGAGTTGATTTTCCAACAGCTTAGTGTTTTCCTCGTCACTCATTTACAAATAAGCTTTAGTAAGATGGACTCTTACTAGTGACTTGCTTGCGATTTGAAGTTCCTCCCACACAGAGGTTTTCCTTGACCCTTCTTCCAGGCAACCCTGATTCCACCATGTCCCTATCATTTTTCCACCCTCATTTTAGCTTGTTTTTTGTTCCCAGTTTTTAGCTGAAAGAAAGCACACTAATGTCAACACCATCAATCGGTTCCATACAAAGATATGGAGGACCAAATGTGCCAAAATTAAATAAATAAATATTCCTTATTAAATAAATAAATAAATGTATCAATATATACACAAATAAATAATTTAAAACGTCAATAATTAAATAATATTCAACCCTTTATTATGAAATATTTAGTTTTCATTATCATTTTCACAATATAGCAATTACATTTAATTCAATTTTTATTTCATAACAACAGTTTTTATTTTTAAACAGCTTTAAAAAATCATAATGGCAATTTTCCAAATGAAATTTCATTTCCAAATGGCTCTTGTCTTTTCCCTTCTCCCTTTTTATTTCATAATGATGTTTCACAGTGGCTCATTGGTATTGATATAATGGCCAAGCACAAGCCTTGCGCCACAGAAAGTGACCAGCTCCTTCTGCGTGTGAGGACATTTTCTATACTCAAGTTGTTTTATGTTCCATGCAAACATCCATATTCCAAGCATGACAACCCATCAAAGTATCTTTGTCTTCACCTAAGCCATATGCCTACTCATTTTAAAACGCTGTTCCATCCATCCCAAACCAGATTTAAAAGGAAGGACAAGAAATGTGCCTTACTAGATGGAGTGTGTCAATCAAATATTACACTCTGCAGTCATAAACTTTAATTGTATGGATGTTTTGTAATTCTTACTCAAAGCTGATGTCTTGATACCCCTGTTTCACATTCTCTATTGTCCTGAGTATCTGTTAATACAATTTACAAGTCCTTTGAGTCAGTTACAAGTGTTTTTTTCACAGCTTTGATTAAACTGTAGTTTGATTGCACAGCACATAGTAATTTATATATTAATTTATTAACTGGAAACAGAGGTGGTTGTTTTTCACTAACACGCTGACTTCCAACAGTTATGCGATGGTCAAGCAACTCCTACATGTTGCTAACGTGACATATTCAGTGTCAATTCTCATTTACTAAGTTGTTTGAATGTGTTACTAAGTTGTTTAAATGAGATAAAGGTTTGCCTCACTTTTTCTTTTTTGGCCATTCAGTTGTTTGACTGATGTAGCACTGGCATGAAGTTTTCCATAGCCTAAAACAGCAGCCTGCATCTTCTTCAGCTGTTTAAAAAAGCATTTCTCTTTAAATTAATTAAACAGAAAAAATATTTTTGTATATGTATTATATAGTTGTATATTTTTTCACTCACACGGGTGCATATTATTCTGTTGAAATCATAAGTATAACACATTATTTAACAATACATTTCATTAATTGCTGTTTTGTTGATGGTGCAGCGAAAATTCTCTATAGCTCCATAAATTCTTGTAAGTGTTCAATGGAGATCAAATCTAGTGACTGAGACAGCCATGGCATAACATTCATCCATGCTAATCAATACACTAAATCAGGACTTCTTCACTAAAAAGTGCTTCTTCATGCAACTGATCATAAAAAAATAGCTAACCTAGACAATGATATGCAAATGAACTCAATCTATTATAGACATAGTATACAAATCATTGGGGATATCCTCCTATTAATGGGTTCAACCCATTTTGCCAAGAGGTAACTCCTAAGTCCATTTCAATCGCTAGTGGAAGTGGAATATCGTAGGGTTGTCTGCTGCCATATGCCTTATTTGTCTAAAGCTAGGTCGAGTTGTCTATTGTTTTGTGGGTCTTTTGTTCACTTACATTTTCAGTGCACATTCTTTAATAGGTGGAATTAATATGGAATTGTACCTGTGATTTGGGAACACATTGCTAGTGTTTTGTATTTTCTGTCCTTTTCAATCTGCATTTAGATATTAAATACTGCCAGTCAAACTATTAATTAATACATATTTATAATTAATACATATCTAACTTTCTGTCAGTGTCATGGTAAAAAAAAGGTAGCAATAACTAAAAACTAAGAGATAACATTTGACATCAAACAGTTAGACAGACAGAAAACACTGTAATATGAAAATGTACAACCATTCTTCACAAAAAGGTCCTGACGTGATCATCAGTATTGACAAAAAATAAAGAAAATATTCCTCACACTCATCTTACAATGTCAGGCTGTGCTGGAAATCAAATTACTTTTCCAGCCAAGATTGCCATCTCTGTCACCCTGACAAAAGTGATGTATTACACTTGATATTCATTTTCCCTCATCTTAGGCAATCTTTGCACTTTTTAGTAGTCTAATAGAGGTCCAGTAAGAGTAGAGTCATCCACATTTCAGCTTCAATAAGCACTTGCTTTGCACAATGACTATATATCATTTGGATGACTGTAGGGGACCAATAATGCATGTTTCTGGTTTGCCACAGTATGCCTGAATGTACTCTGATGACAGAGTATGCTTTTTTCAAATGAGGTTGTGAGAAGAGGTATAGCTTTACTTGATTCTAACTCATATTCTAAGTACGTTAATACACAGTTTCTTAAGTTTGTGAAAAGATAATTAAGACACACACAAACTAGAAAGTGCCATGTTCATAGTTATCCAGTGTATATCCCAGTCTGTGATTAATGCAGGACTCTTGTGTGAGTCATCACCAATAGGCCAAATGATTGCATGCAAGTTACTGAAACTTCAACATAATGCATGAAAGACATAAAGACACTGGAAAAGAATAGATTTGATGTTACATAATGAAGTTGAAATTCTAATTAAATTAATTAAATTCATATTACAAAACCATAGGGAAGATTTTTCTTGTAAGTTTTAAATTAAAAAAAATGTTAACAGATGTGTGTTATCTTCCTCAGTGTGCAGGTTTGAGCTCGTTGTTTAAAGCTGCAACAAATTCCCTCTTTATGATCAGAACAGGGCCCAGCAGGCTAAATATTGCAAAAAAAAAACGAGTAGGACTTTTGACATGTATTGCCTATTAGCATATTACTTACTTAGCCTGTCCTCACAGAGCCAGTATACATGTTTGTGCATTTCTCTGTAAGTGACTGTGCCTCCACTATCAGAAACCTCCTGCATTGTTCTTCAATCTGTAAATCTGATGATGTGAACAGTTTACAATGCACATCTGCTCTGTAGAGCTGGCTAGTCACGTGGTCATCCACAACATTGTCTAGTATTTTCGCCATTCATTTGTAGCATAGACATTTCAAAATAGCCAGGTTTTTCCACTCATTCAATGGATCTGAGAATTTATGGTGCGAGAGTAATGGATAACCTAATTGGATTAGCATTTTGAAATTTGAGGAAAAACAAGAAAAAGGTCATGGGTACAAGACTCTACAGACAAGAAAAACCGATTCAGGCTCAACTAAATAAGGTTTGGCTATTGTTGGAATTATTGTTCCTCTTGTCTATCAAAGTCATCGGACAATTTCTCTTTGTTTGAAAGTCAGATAAGTGTTGTGAGCGTTCTAAGTCACTTTGTGCAAGACCTCTCTCTCTGCCTGACGTAGTAGTACTCTGCATAGCTATGTAAACAAGGAAAGGGTATGGTCGTGTGAACACGGGATGTGAGCCTGTGCAACAGCGTGAATGCTTTCGAAAACAGTGTTTTTGGCTAAATACTGGTGTAAATATAGGTCTTCTGGACCTTTGGAGTGCAGTTGTTTGGCTTCAGAACATGTGTGATGTATCTTGGAGAATATGTCATTTTATATTTTTGGTCCCGGATGGTCAAAGTATAGCAGTAATCCCAGGTTTACCTCATTCTGCAATAGAATCTCCAGTTTACCAGAACAAGATTTCCTCTACATACGGCTCAGCTGTCAGCTCACCTGCCTGTGACTTGACAGTTCTCACCTGAATGTGCGCTGGTGTAGCCCAGAGCCAGCCCAGGTCAGTTTGTTGACTGTGTTAAATGTGACTGTTGACTTTTCAGTCCCTCCCTAGTGCCTGTTTTGGGGAATAATTAAATATTGAGTGACAGTTAAAGAGATCATATTTTGCTCATATCCAGCTCTTTATGTTTATCCTGGGACTCCACTAGAGTAGCTTTGCATGATTCACAGTTCAAAAAAGTCCTTAGAAAAAAATTAGCTTCTGTCTCTTTAAGGCCCCCCTCCCTTGAAGGCCCACTTTCTTCTGATCCTCTTACCGGTGTGGAAAGTGAAAGCAAACTGTAAACTTACTAACATATCATTTATCATTCTTGATTGGAAATTGGAAACTTCTCAAATACAGCCGTACATGTTCCAGCCCGAATCTGATCTGGAATATGAGAGTGGACAGCACGAACATCTGCAGCAACAAAGATTACAGCAGGACGTCTCTGTTCGGTGTACGTGTGGGGAATGTGCTAAAATGCTGACTGAGGTGGAAAAAGTCTGCTGTCAGGAAATAACAAAGGTAACATAACTACTAAAATGGTATTCTACTGTCGCCAAATCTCTATCTCTATCTCTATAGTATCTCCCTGCACTGTCGGTTATAGTTGATTGCTTATTACTTGAAAAATTCCGTTGTAAAGACGTGCATGCATCATCTTTCCCTCATTTGACCAGGGAACTTCTGTCACTGCCTGGAGCACATGACCATATAAAGAAATCCGTCCCGAGTTGACGTCAGCTCATGCAACAAGTAGAAAAAAACATTTGAAACGTAGTCTTTATTTAAATGAAAATCTTTGGGGATCTTCCAGATTGGCACTTTAAAATAAGTCTTCTTTAAGGGTATTTTGTGCAACCGATTTTATTTTAAAGACACCTTAACTTGGACTTTAAGGAAAATCTTAACTTAAGGTGTGCAACCGGCCCCAGGTACTTAATCACTTGTGGTCATGCTCTTCAACTTATACTAGAGGTTAGGGGAGGGAAAGATGTGCACTATCTTATTTGTATTGCTTATGCTGCCATCAGCTGTAACATAAGTTGCCTGAACAAATATTCTATTGGTGTCCTTTGTAGACTACAAAAGTGATTGATCTGTAAAATTGAATGTGTATAATGTCAATAGATTGCAAGTATTTGCATAATTCTGCCCAGAGATAGTTGATGCTCCCTTTTGAACCAAACACACCCTGCAGGTGTATAGTCTGCACTCGCTATTGAAAAAATGCACATACACATACACATAATTATAGCATCTGTGTTTCTCTGGCTTCTGTCTGTAGTTTCTCTGTTACTTCAACAAAGTCAATTTAAAGTTGCTATCAGTAATATGTTAAAATCAAATAAAAAGTAAACCACATTCTCCCGTAAGATATAGTCTAATGGTGATTGCTTGAAAGCTTCCCCTCTCTGTTTTTATTATGCCTCAGTAACACTGTTTCCACCTAATTTGCTAAATTGGTAAGTTTTGTTCTTCAAATGAATAATAGAAAAATGAAAAATACCATGTGGTGACAGCTAGAGTAAGGGGCTAAAATGGAGGAAATGTCAACAGTGTTAACTATAAACTATGTTATCCTTGATGGGTAATTATACAAACATGTGAACAATTACATAGTAATGATGAAAAAACACCATTCACTTTTTGAAGGGATTCATTTAAATTATCAAAATATAATTGTTTATGTATTGCATTAAATTATTACACTGTAACTAGACTTTTCGTCATGACGATTAGCAGGCCATAGATTATATCTAGCATTATACTTATATCAACAATGCAATGATTTCATGGCATCTTTTAGTGGTTTTAAACAATTGTTAACAATTATGATACCTTATAAACATAATGTTGAAAAAGTGTAATGTCTTTTTGTAATCATTAAATTCACAGTGCCACGTTATTAAAAGGAAGGATTTTGTTTGTTTTCAGGGAGATGATGGTATCAGCTACCGAGAAGCAGCACCGATACAGAGCATGGCGCAATGCTGACCCTGAAAAAAGGGCGGCATGTTTACAGAAACAGAGAGATGTCGCATGAGAATAAAAGGCTAGGGGAGGTTAAGGCAGTAAAAGATTTGAGTAAGAGGGAGAGGAGAAGCAAATAGGCGTACTGGAAAAGAGCCCGACGCAACTCCAGAGAGAGAAAGCAAGTGATACAGACCCAGTTTACTCCCAAGTCTTGATCCTGAAGTTGATGCACAGCCTCAGATGTCAAAGTAGAGATTTGGAACTACAAGATAAAATAAACGGGTACGACGATAGGGTTGGCTGTGAAACAAGAAAGAAAGGCTAGATTAATGGCTTTCATTAATCCTTATTTCATTCAACGAGCAAAAAAGAGAAACACGTGATCAATAAAATAATGTTTTGTGTATCATTTCAGGCAGAAACGTGGTGGAAGAAAGAAACTCGGCAAAAGGGACTCCGAGCTATACGGGGAGAACGAGCATCTAAAGGAATTACTCAAACGGAGTGAAGAAAAAAGACTCAAAAGACTACACCAAGATTCAGAGTCACCAAGATCAGTGGTGTAGCGCTATTATTTTTAGTGCCGGAGTTCAGTATTTCAATATGACATTATCAACACAAAGCTAGTGCGGAATTTCAAAACAATATCGTCTCACTTCACCAGCTATCTCAGTTCGAGCACAGCGCAGATATATTTAACTGCCATAAGTTTGCGGCAATGTAAGTTGGACATGCGTCTTCAAGAACTGAGAAATAGGCTGTATACAGTGAAAGTCTGAGCGCGAGCAATGTTTTAAAGTGGTTCCACGCGTTATTTTGTAGCAGTGGTTTAATGAAGCCATTGATAGGCTGTCTGGACATTATTTCATAATATCAATAGGTATAGCCTGATCTGTTTATTTCGCCTCTTGGAAGTCACAGGAACGCATCAAATGAACAAAACGAACATGTCATGATCAACAGACTGGCAGGGGCTAAAAACATAGACGTAATCAGAGCGTCAAGACGGACAGATGCAGAACGCGCAGCGATGTGGTGTTGAGTCATAATCAGTCGTGTTGCTCTGACATAATGTGGGCTATTAATAGGGAAATGCGCTAAATTAATTGTTATGATTGTTTAGTCAAGGAAACCACATAAGCTTGTATTCATACAATTGATTTAGCACATTTTAGCAAGTTATTGATCACTGAAAAAAGTGACGCCGGTGCCCTCTTATAACACTACACCCCTGACCAAGATCAAAACCCCAGTGCCTGTTACTGGTGGAGCGCACAGCATCAGGAAGAAATGTATGCCTCTACCAAACAGAAAAAGCTAGGCAGGTAATAGCAGCTCTAGTGTCAGGAAGGATCTTTAAGAAATACAAGTGCCAAAAAAAAGAAATTCAGGAAACTCTTGCAATTTCAAGAAAGCAACTTGATCAGAACCACAGTTAGCAAGTAAATGAGATATCTATCTGCTCCAACAAATCAAAGTACAGATCCCCGTAGTCTAAACTGCACAAGAAAGTTGTGTCCTTCATCACAGTTGTTTAACAGCTGGAAAATCTCAGACGATAACGAGTTCGGTTCCTAAATGACACTGAAAAACCTACGTAGGCGAGTCCTCCTTGAGAGCCCCGATTGCAAGATGTCATACTCTTTGTTCTGCCGTATGTGGCCCTTCTGGGTGGTCCAGCCATGCGCTGCAGGCAGAGGACTGCCTCTGCGAGGTACATGATTATCTCTCTTTTCTTGTGAAGAAACCACATTCTCTCAGACTTATTTCGAGCAGTGAGAAAATGGCAGTCGATATGCTGTGATTTAACCTCCAAGGACTGCATGTATAATGTGTGTCTGCAAAGCAAAATTTTACAGTTGCAACTGAGGGGGATTTGCAAGCAAATTGTTTCGCACAGTGGACAACGGAGACTGTTAAAAAAAAGACAAAAACAAGGAAGGCGAAAAAGGAAACACTGTAGAAGATACCTCTTTAACATAAAATAATAATCCTCTTGCTAGTTTGAAGAAAAAAGGGGTATGAAAGATCATGAATGCTTAAACTACTAAAATGATACCCAGAGTGATATCTGTTTGTATAAGGCTATAGGGACCTTCCTCCTTCACACTTTTGGGGGTTTAATGTGTTTGTTGTGGGGTAGAGAATGAGGGGGGGAGGTCCGTTGATGCCCTTTCCCCTTCAGCAGGACAATGGTTCCGTATCTTGTTTCCAAAGAAGTTCACTTCTAAAAATAACTTCACAGTGTTGGTTATTCACCCCCACATCAGTCAAATCCCAATTGAAGTTTCTAAATCCACATAATATTGACACATTAGAAGCTGATTGAGTGGCTGGTACAGGCCCAGTGTTAGTTTGCCCAGAGTTCAAAACGGCATACAAATGACCATATTCCAAAAAGGCTTATGCTGCATAATCCAAGGGTTCTGTAGCCAAACAATTACTATTTGAGTTGAATTCAGCAGTTTATACTAATTGCATCCTACACTTTACTTTGTGGGGTTTCAAAATAAAGAGTTCTTATTTCAAAGAAAGATTTCCCATTTCATTAGATTTCCCTTTTCCTTCAACTGTGTTACTTTGTCAACTGTGTTTCGTGTCATGAATATGTTACATGTTACGTAAACTAATTGTTACGTTTCTATAGAGTGAACTGTCACTGTAATTGTTGAAAAAAATGGTCATCCTTGATGACAGCATCCCACAGAATATCCATAATGTAGCTAAAAATGTATATATTCATCTCAGTTTAACAGACAGCACCAAAACCCCTGCTGAGTGGACCCAAGAACTTAAAAAAGAAAATCTAAACGTTTAGAACTTAATTCAAGTCTTCCATGACATAACTTTTGCCCATAATACAATTGACAAAATAATCAATCAAATCCTTTTTTTTTTTTTTTTCATTTAAATAAAACTCATCTGATGTTAAGATTGGTACTAATTAGGGTGTATTACAGGCAGGGGCACTGCCAGGGATTTTGGGCCCCATAAAAAGATATTACTTTGGGCTCATCCTACTACTTGTGTGTAAAGCATGCCGACAATCTTTCATTATTTAATTATTTCCCTGACTTTTCACACATTACACCCCTTCCTCCACCCTCCCCCCATGCCACCAGCTTACCCCACAATCCCCTCATCAACATCCTCTCTTTCTCTCTGACTCTCTTCATGTTCCCTCACTTCCTTCACTGCTCACTTCCTCCCTCCTCATTTTTTTCACTGCTGTCACAGCTCAGTGTTTCTGAGGAATGACCTGGCTCTGTCGACAGTACATGAGCAGAATGTATTCATAAACCACTACTATACTACGTTACATCACCGATGTTCTTATGTTCACGGTGGAATTACAGTAGCTGGCTAACTAGTTCTTTTGGACCACAGAGAAGCCTACCTTTGGGGGGGGGGGTTCAATACAGACGCTCTATGACTAGACGCTTACTTTGCCGAAAAGAAGGAATCTTTTTAATACACATATTTTAAAAATAATATCATTTTAATTACACTTTCGAAGAATGATGGATAAAACATTTTTATTAACCCTATAATATTTTTGACGGCCCCTGCCACCCCCCTCCCCCCCCTTCTTTACCTTTTGGTTGTACCCCTAATTATAGAACGACCCAACTACATCTAACTCCGCATTTTGCAACATTATTTCAGTGTGCTCCATTCCCATGTAGGTAGGCACAAATCAGTGTGTCTTTCTATGTTTGCTAGCTAGTTGACATTTCCCCTGTTATTCTCAACACCTGCCGTTAAAAAAAAACCCGGAAAAAAACAAAAAAACAACTCACCGGTACTGGATAATCACCAGTGTGGATAGGAGCAGTGCCTGCTGCCATATGTAGGTCCCGCGTCAAATTGTAATGTCAACAAAATATGCTGTCTATTTGTGGGGAGTAAACTGTTTCTGAATTGTGCTGCATCAAGCAATGTACTCATCAATCATTGCAAATGTGGTCATGCCCAAGGGTAGACCCACTGACTATGCACTGGATGTACTACGTAATACTTGGTGAATTTTATGTCATCTCATAGCTACGTTATGAAAAGAATCACCGCGGGAATATAATTGTACTAGAAGGTCTCGAGTTACGGACAGTGGGATTACAACACAGATAGCAGTGGGATAGCTGGGAAAATATACAGACGCAACATGACATGCGAGCTAGAGAGAGATAGAGAGAGAGGACATGCCAAGGCAACATGTGAACTCCCCGTGTCCTTTTTTTTTCCACTTCCCGCTTACCCACTCATCGATCGCTCCACCACCTCGTCGTCATAGAGTGGGGGGGGGGGTCGCGCTACCTGCAACAACACATCTTCTTCTTTTAGCTTCTCAGGCTCCACTTCCTGTTAAAAATAACCAGGGATATGCAAGTGTTCCATCGTTATGTTTCACATTTCGTAAGATACGGCCGTCTAAGGAGCAGGCCATATGCTTGTAAGCAGTGTGTCCAAGGCCAAATTAAACAGATGGTCTCCTCTTGGGATATGGACTCAAGAGAGGCAGTGACAGACATATCCCCCACCAGTGGTAAGCACACAGCATTACACTGAGCTCCGCTAATACACAAAATATACAACCCTGAAACGATACTCCCATCGGGAGGAGACGTGAAGCCATGTTCATACTACTAGGTTTGAATGATAGGAAAACACCTCAGTCGCTGAAACAAATTTCCCTTCCTGGTGAGTTGGAAGAGAGAGAGATAGAGAGAGAGAGAGAGCGCTTCCGAATTGGTAGGCAATTATGTAACTTAGAGGAAGACAAAGGGAGAGATTTTCAGCGTTTGAGGCTGTTGCTTACGACATGAATGCGATGTAAACAAAGGAGCCTGTGTTTTGCCGTGGCTTTGAGAAGGCCTCCGGGACCACGTATCTGCCACTGAAGAATCTGTTGCATGTGTTGTTTAATTGCTGGAGATATATTTATGATTATTCAAGATGCTGTAGTAAAGGATATCTTGAATAGAAAAGGCAAGGTGGTGTCTGTTTCTTTTCATCGTGCAGTGAGCTCTACATTTTATTCTCGTCTCTGTGACTTCGTGCTAGGGCTACTTTCAAGGGCTCGTAAAGGCTTTCCTTTGTCAACCGCTAATTATTATAGTTTTTGTCAGAAAAGCAATCTTGAAGATAAAACCATTAGCTGGTCTTTAGTGAGCCAACTGATCTTCCAATTTGCTTGAGACAGCAGGTCCATGTGTAACATCGGGGCTTGAGGCCGGTTGTTAAGGAGGGGAATTATCTCTGCTAGCCACAGCACATTCAGTCACCTCAGGGCTGTTAGGTTAAGAGACGGTCCTGCTCCCTCACGGTGTCCTCATCACCCGAGACCTTAGAGCCACGAGGTCCACCCGTGTCCACCGCATTTTCCTCATTGTTGCTCTTGCTGTCATTATTGCCCATTTCCTTCACCTTGTCCTGCTCTGATGATAAGGTCCCGGTAGTCAGTTAGGGCTCCCTGTGTCTGACTCTGTGCCCAAGTCACTTCAGTTCATGTCTGATTGAGATTGAAAGGGTTGTAAATCCACGGGGCTATCCTTGTTGGGGGATGCCTGAAGGCCTGCGGCATAGCCGACCGAAACTAAGGCCATTAAGTTCAGTCTCCATGACATCATTCGCTTTTGTTTTTTGTGTAGCATGTGGCAGTGGTAGCAAACCTTGGGCAAGTTAATGGCGTCCTGTTTGATACCAGATACATGTTTGATACCATTGTATGCTATTCAGAGTGGAGCAGGGGTGAGCTACATGCTGCGGGGTAATGTCACAGCTATGCATCATTATTCAAGGTGGACAAGCATGAAAATTACTGTACATGTTGTATAAAATATACTTTTGCCGTGTTTTGTCTCTTGCAGGAGTGTTTCCACTCTAGGGAACTTGTTACACCTAGTGCAATATTTTTCCATAGAGATATTCCATTTTTCACTCTCAGTAAATGGACCGCTGGCAAATTAAAGGGACATTCCATGATTCGTTATTCACCATTTTGCGACCCACAGTTATGCAGCCTGAGTGTGATACAACAAACAAACAAGAAAATAAATCTTTCCTAGTTTTGCCAAGGAGCTGTCTCTTGGCACTCGGGACTCCAGTCCCACTCCAGCTGTCTCTCCGGGGGCGAGCTTGAATCTGTTGAAAGCCTACACTACCCAGAATGAGTTCCATGGTCTTCAGTGAAGGGTGTGCCCATAGAGTTGGGAAGGGAATGAGCAAGTCAGACCAGCTGGGTTGATGTAATCATGCCAGCCCTTTGCATTGTACCTGGCAGTAATACTCATACTCTACCTCAGACAGAAGGAGTAAACCCTTTATAGTTTAGCTGGCAAGGATCTAGAATGAGCGGGGCAATGGTTAGCCACAATAAAGAGCACTGCAGACACACCACGGGAAAGACAACTAGAGAAATTCAGCTAAACATTTATAATAAAAAAACATCTGGAGGGACATGGGCAGCTCCAGCTGTCATAGACACTGGACAGAGTGTCTGCCTGTGACGATGGCGAGATTGCATCTGTGTAGCGCAGCAGTCTGTGTCGGGGAGGAGGTGGAACTCTGTGTGTAGCTGGCCTATCACAGCAGTCCGTGTAGGGGAGGAGGCGGAACTCTGTGGGTAGCTGGCCTATCACAGCAGTCTGTGTAGGGGAGGAGGCGGAGCTCTGTGGGTAGCTGGCACACAGCTACCCAATGAGGATTTGTGCTCATAAAAAGTACATTATCCGTACCGGACACTCGTTTCAGCCGAGTATTCGTCTCAACCTTAGCACAAACCCCAGGGTTTGCTATGTTAACGAAAGTCAAGTATTTGTGTACTTCCTCCAGTTACTGGAGGTGGGTTTAAATGAAGCAACACCACCTTGTTTTTACCACAGGAGGCTAACTAGTTAGGTAAATAGCTTGTGGTCAGTGTATAAGAAAGGGCAAAGTCTGTGAGGAAGGCTTACGTACGCGACAGACGTCTGCACATATATTAATGAGCTTTGGTTAGCACACCGTTCTTTGCTGTTGTGTGCTGGGGAGCTAGCATGAAAACGGGATGCAGGCAGGCTCAAGCTGGGAAGGAAAGCTGGTTCTGTTACTGGACTGAGCCTGGATACCCCGGAGGGGAGGAATAAGGACTAAAACTGAACTCCATCTTAGACAGTTTCCTTCCCCCCCCCCCCC